>JAECUM010003768.1:0-108556 GCA_016617855.1 Megalonaias nervosa
ATTATCAACTTTTGTGGATGAGGTAACATAATATGCATTACTATAGAAATTTGATATTAAATAGATTAAAGAATAAGTATTTTAGAACATACATTTTAGAAAGGTGTTCTGGGGGCATTAGACCTAGGAACTTCTGGTCAACTATTAAGCCTGTTTTCAAATAAATCTGATGATAGGCAAGATAAAATTATTGTTGAAGGTACACATAAAACTTTAAACAATAGCAGGGAAATATGTAAAGTTTTCAATAATTTGTGTGTACATGTGGCATTAGACACTGGCAAGGATTTTCCTTGTGACCCTTTAACTCCTCTAAGTATCAAAGCTATTAAGGACAATGATTAACACAGATACATTTTTTTGAATTTAAAAAATGTTTGATACATTGAGATGCACCATCCATTCATTTGACCAGGACTATCTTCTAAACAAATTGGGTGAAAAATTCAGGAAAATGCGTATATGTTTTGTGGGATATTTAGTCTATATAATGATATGGGGTTCACAGGAGTGTGCCTAGATGCACTCAAATTTCAATTAAAGGGCTATTTTCTTCCTGTTTTCTTGTACAAAGTGTAATGTATTTTTTTTAAAGTGACTGTTTTAAGGTTGAGGGTCATGCAGTACTGTGAAAATTATTGGGCATAATGTAAATGATTTATGTAAGGGTTTTACCTTCAACTGAAAATACAAATTTAGAAAGCTATATCTTTATAACTTAGCAAATAGTAAAAATTGTTAGAAACTTCATGTAATTTTCATTCTTTAGCCTCAGGTATCAGAAGCTCATGAATTACAACAGATCTGTTTGTTTAGAGTTCATTTCTTATATATTTTAAATGTATGTGTATATTTAATTCATATTTTTGAAGGTGCTGGTCCCACTTTTGTCAAACGAGAGAAATCATGTAAACTGGCCAAATGTGGTTTCCAAAGATGTGCAACGCCATGTTCATAACCTGAAGGGGAATGTCTATGTTGTGTCAGGCCTTGCCAAGGGGAAAACACTGCTCCCACTTCCTGTGGGGGCAGAGAAAGTGGCAGAACTTGATGATGAGTAAGTATAAATAACGAAAGACATGTAGTCTATGCAAAATTAGGCTTGATTGTACAATTAAGGCTTAAGTTGTTACTTTCATGATACCTAGAATAACTTAAGTATTTAACTTTTCTTTTTCTTTGTGATAATATACATTGTTGGACCAACTAGGTTTTGGTTACAACTAGGTAATGGTTAAACTATAAGCATATCAGATTGATCAATCAAAATAGACATATACCTAAAACCGTATGGATTTACATTAAGGATTTAATTTAATTGCTTTTTTTTTTATTAGGTCTGAGACCCTAGATATAGCTGTAATCCACTCAATTGAGTCAGTGGTGATTGAATGGGTTCACCAAATCCGTGATGTTCTCAAGCAGGATTCTTCTCAACCCCTTTTAGAGGGTCTTAACCCCACTCCCTTTGTGGAGCTGGAGTTTTGGAAAAACAAGTCCACCAACCTTGAATGCATTTATGAGCAGGTAGAATATTTAAGCAATGATTTTTCAACATCCAGACCAGATCTATACTGTATGTGATATGTGATGTAACCATCTTTTTATTGCTAAAAATGAATATGGGATTACCATCTAATTCTTCTTAAAATCTGTCAAATTTATTTTGAATACCTGTTGATAACTCAGTTAAATAATGTTTACTGGGCAAGACAATTGTTTGTATTTTATACTCTTTTGTAAGCAAAGATTGTCTAGTATGGAGTAATAGTTCAATTGCACATTTTATTGAATTGCAGCTCAGAGACCCAGCAGTCAGAAAGATGGCAGAGCTGTTGGAAAAGCTTGGCAGTAGCTATTTTATAACCTTTAAACAGATTTTTAGAGATGTTGTGGAAGGTAATGTAAACAAGTTCTTCTTTTCCACATTTTTACAACGTTATAATAATAAAAATAAAACATATGAAGCTTAATTCCAGGACGTACTGTTCAGCCTTTATACCTGTTACTTCAGACAATTTGTTATTGGCATAGATGATTAAAATTGTCAAATAGACAAGTATATTAAGTTGGTAGATGGTATAGAAAGTGAATAAAATCTTTATTTATAAAAAGTTTTAATTTTATGTAAGAATAAATGTATTTGTTAAACATGACTCATAATATATATGTTTAGTCTCAGAGAAGTTGTAGACAGAAACCTGTAAATTTTACTTTTAATAAAGAAGAAAAAAATAATGTTTTTAAGTGATTAGTCTTGGCGGTGTTTATGACTAAATGTTGGCACAAAATTTTTTAAAAAGATTTTGTAATATGCTTTATTTTTTAAGCATTGTCATGACATAGGCAATAAATTCATTTTTATTTCATGAAACTTTAGCTTTGAAGGAGGCCCAGGACATCAATATGTTCCTGAAACCATTGCGCCACCACTTTGAGGACTATGAACAAGCAGAGTTTGATGAGAGCATCAAGCTGCTGAGACCAATGATCCATGCTGTTTGTTTACTGTGGGCCAACTCAGACTACTACAACACACCAGGCAGAATCATTGTCCTTCTACAAGAGATCTGCAACATGATCATGAACCAGGTGTGCATCCAAATCAGGTTCCAAGCAGGGTATATGGGGATGGGCATGGGGGATGAGCATGACATGCCATAGAAAGGGTATGTTACCACTTTGTAAAAGGAGAATCAATTGGGGGCTTAATCCTTTTTTGAGACAAGTGCTTGCACTCATAAAGTAAGTTACCATCATGCATATTATTAAAAACAAAAGCATCAAATTGGATGAATATTGATTTTGAGACAAGAGAGTAAGGGCATTTGAATATATTCTGGAATGCAAAATGCTGTAAGTATAGCTCTGCAGGATTACCCCATATATAGGCCATTTTGTTAAAATGATTATGAATTATACTTCTATTATGTAAATACTTTTGTCTTTAATACAAAGTTTAATTTTGTCTTTAATTTTCAACAGGTTTTTACCTTTCCGTAGAAGTCATTGGTCAGCAAAGTTTGGTTAAACTCTGTCAAAAGATGTTGACTAGCATTTCATGTTCAGATTTTAGTTTTTTTAATGTAACTTTAGTTGCCATCCAGACCCAAATTTTATTCGGTTTGTGATTTTTTTTTCATAGGTGAGTCATTCATCTAATAGTTGTGATACAGAAGAATACACTATTCAGTGTTGGAATGTTAATTAAAGAATGGTATTTTATGCAAAGAAACTCAGCATTTTAATAGTTTGTGTGAATACCTGCATACTGACAATTTTGCATAATAATTATGGTGTTAGATTAAGGCCTGTTAGTATACCAGTCCATAATCTCGTGTTAGTTTTGTAGTAAAAATGTTTTTATTTGCTTTTTTGCATTTTCAAGTGTTAAGAATAACGTACTGATAAGAACTAAATAGTCTTCACTTCAAATAGTCAGAAATAACTAAGTAGCATTTTGTTCATTATGGTTGAATTGGTTTGTGATCTGTGCACTAAGTTATGGTACAAGCCCAAAATTGATCAAAGATATCTGATACCTGAGTAAGGTAACTAATGAGTATTCTTGCATTCATTCTTTGATGTCAAAGTTTGACCTTTATTCAATATTAAGTACAGTATAGATCTGCCAATAAAGATACCTAATCTCCCATGGTAGTTGTAGGCATGTTGGATGTCAGTCAAATTACTCATTCAGTTGCTTGCTGATATCACAGTTTTACCTCCTACTTGGTGGTATCTTGTGCCAAAATTCCATGTAGAGTTTAGTGAAACAATGTACAGAAGGTAAAACATGTACTTCTGTAAATTAACATATTTTAATCATATCCCCAGCATTTACAACACTTTATCAAGATTTTGTATGAGAGAGTCTTGTCTGATAACAACAATAAAAAGAACAGTGATACACTTTTCATTTAAGATTAGTACAGAAATTATGTGCAATAACAATTATTACTGTATGCATCTCTGTTTAACCCAGTTTTAAAAGTTTTTGAATCACATACTGGTATGTATAATTTATTCAGTCTAGCACCTGCTGTTGACTTTAAGTCAGCTGTTTGATATCCTTTCATGCTGTAAAAATCTGTTCTTGTCACTTTGCCCTGATGAAGTAATCATACCTTTAGAATAGAATAGAAGTTACATAACAAATTTCCATCTTTAAAATTAAAGCCAAATTATATGGAAAGGGCAGGTGGTAGTACTTTTATGTGAGCAAGTTGCTTACCATTCCATTTATTTTCAATTAGATTTTTTGTAAGGATTAGAGTTGAGTGAATGATTTAATTTATTACATATTTTTTAGTTTATGGTTCTTGGATTATTGCTAAATAAAATTGCAAGAGAAATGAAACTTTATGTTGAAACTTTACGCTGTTTGTTTTGAGTAGTGTTTCCTTTTCATTATTGTTCATTGCCTTTCTAAAGAAAAGTGAAGACCTAGTATCTAGGTTTCCATCCATTCAATTTCTACTTGTAATTAACCCACACTCTATAACTTTAAAGCTATTTGTGATTAAGGAATGAAACTTTGCATACTTTTTCAACATTATTATATGTTGTGTCATGTACCACATTGGGAGTCCTATTTTCAAGGTTAATGTCATGACTCAGTATTTGACATTTTCCATTATCCATTCCCTTCTGCTCTCCTACCTTAAAGCCATTTGAGATTAAGATGTGAAATTCAGAAAATTTTCCTAGACCTTTTGTCAAGTACTGTATTTGGAATTCTGTCTTCAGGGTCAAGGTCACTATTTTATATTCCTATCACACTTAAGGAAAGGGTGTCATTCGAACAATAGGACATGGAATTTGGTGGCACGCTGTTCATTTAACAGAATAAATTTTAAATGTTAGCAGGATGTATAAAAGTGGATTGGCATGGCACAAAGCATATTGGAAGGTTTAAAACTATTCAGGGGCTAAACTGATTGTATATCAGGATCATGATGGTAAATGGCCTTGGAGAGAATATTGCTTAGGTATCAGGATCATGATGGTAAATGGTTTTGGATAGAATATTGCTTAGGTTTAAGTCATGTTTGACATTCTAGCTTTTTAACCTGGTATACCAAATATTGTCACTAGCAGAAGTGCTTCATAGCACATTTGAGGTCTTATCCTTAAGGTCACAGGCAAATATTTCATTTATTTCTTCTTTGTGTCATAAAAGCTGTTTTAGGTACATGGATGAACTATGGTAAACTTACACATCTGAGTTTGACAACATCTCATGTTTGACAGTTAAGGATTTATTTTCAAGGTCAAGATGATTTATCTGTAGTTTTTACCCCATTTTAGCACATTTTCTCTAAAGTTATTGAGATGGAGTAATGAAACTTTGTTATTTTCTGTCCGTACAGTAAGTTGACTGCTCTGTCTCAAAGATCAAAAATTTTATTGTTGTGAACTTTTATGATTTCACCAGGGTACATGGGGGAAAAATTTGACTAAATTTGCTTTGCTTAAGAAAGATAGAATTGAAAAGCAGTAGATATTTCAATTTGTTTTTGATGTTTCACTTTATTATATAAACCCCTAGCATGCCAGTGATGTTATATCATAAAGAGCATTTCTGTTGGTGACATGATCAGGCCATGTGAGAGGTCGATACTTCTTTTTCTCAATACATTGCATAGGGAGATAAAACTGGTTCATCTTAGAATCAGTCTTAGATTTTGGAAATAGAGATATTAAAAATTGCATCAGTACATTTGGTTGGGATAATATGAACTCATTTTTAACACATACTGGCCATAAAACCAAGGGTCCTTTTGGTATGGCCCTGTGTCTGTCATGCATCATTTGTCCAGCATGCATCCGTCTGTCAACGATTAATTATTACCAGTCTGGAGTCCATATTTTTTTATTTTATTTCAAACTGGGAATGTGAATTTATATATTATAAATATTTCAGATGTTTTTGATAATCCTTACAACATCAAAAGAGATTTCAGATCTACAAAACCCTACAGCATTAAAAGGGATTTCTAGTCTACAAACTTAATACAACATTAAAAGAGATTTCAGGTCTACAAACCCTTACAACATTAAAAGGGATTTCTGGTTTACAAATCCTTACAACATCAAAAGGGATTTCAGATCTACAAAACCCTACAGTATTAAAAGGGATTTCTAGTCTTCAAACCCTTACAACATTAAAAGGGATTTCTAGTCAACAAATCCTTACAACATTTAAAGTGATTTCTAGTTTACACATCCTTACAACAAAAGGGATTTCTAGTCTACAAATCCTTACATCCTTACAATATTAAAAGGGATTTCTTATTTACAAATCTTTACTTGGGATGGATTCTGATTATCTTACAAGTAACTTTAAATTTGTGGAAAAAACATAGTTACATATGTATGAACAAAGATCCATATCAAACAACATGTAATATTTACCTAACTCAAATTCAGAGTTTTATAAGAAGAGATTTGCTTTCTCTGTAATTCAATTATGGAGCTCCATTCTGCCCTGTATAAGGTTACCTGACTCATCCAAAAATTTTAAAAAGCTTCTTGGTCAACATGTACAGAAACAATCATTTGTAGGAATTTATGTAATTCATTACTACTTCTCTTTAAAACAATGTACTTTCTTGTGCTCGCCAGTAATGCCTTATACAGGTTAACTACTAATCTTTGTATGAATCCTTTCTGTACATGTCTTTAAAGCCTTTTACATTTTTTATAGTAGTAGTAGTAGTAGTAAATCAGTTATCTAGCATTGTTGACTTAAGACACCATAACTTGAATAGATTGTTTGTTGTGAACATCTTGGATGACTTCAGTTATGAGCAAGAAACTGTGCATATTGAATATGCCTTGATCATTAGAAAGAATATTTATCAGGATATAGCACAATAGGCAAAATCAATATGCTCTTAAGTTTGGGAGCGAGTTTACATAGCTTATGTTCTTACACTGCTACATAAGCCAGCTTAACGAAGAGTCAACTGTCAGGTTATGTAAGCCAGGTGAGCAATAACAGGCTCACTTGTTTCTCTTCTTTTTCTGAGTAACTCTGCACTCCAAATGTCATGCAGTATTGCTTATAAAAAAATAATTAAGTTTTTTCCTTTGCAAATGTAGTACCCTATAAATACCATGCTCAGTCTAACACTGCCGGCTTAATTTCAGGCTGCAACCTTTCTAGAGCCAGCTGACCTGTTCAAAGGAGAGGTTGAGGAGACCATAGATAAGGTGAGGAAGGCCAATGCTGTCTTGAGGGCTTTCAAGGAGACCTATGAGGAGCACCGCCAAAAGTTGAAGGAGTACTTCAAAGATGGCCGTGAACCCAGGGAGTGGGAATATGCTCCAAAACTTGTCTTTGCACGCTATGACAAGTTCCATCAAAGGGCAGAAACTGTGCTGGTATGTTTTGCTGATTTTAGTTTTTCATGTTGACTCTTATATAACCTCCCAATGCACAGATCTTAAAGATTGTGTGTGTATAGATAGATAAATAGATAGGTAGGTAGGTAGATAAATAGATAGGTAGATAGATAGATAGATATGTAACTAGTTTTTACTTGACTATGTAATTTCAACTCTTGCTGAGCCATTAATGAATGCATTTACAAAACAATGACAAACAAGACAAACACTTAACACAAAAGAACATCCTGAATTTCCAAAACAATGACAAGCAAGACAAACCCTAAACACAAAAGAACATCCTGAATTTACAAAACTTTAATGATTATGTGTCTAATGGAAATATTGTTTGAAAATTTTACATATCATGCCATTTTGGTTTGATAAAATTCATTGAAGTTCAAACCATTTAGGCACAGCATCTAAAATTTTGCACTGCATATGTAAGCATGTATATGTTTTATCAGCATTAATTCTGGCTTTATAATTGTGAGCAAAAACCAGTTTGAAAAAAAATTGCAAATCAAAGCACCTTGCCAGAATTCTTAGGAATATGACTCCTCCAACCCAAAGTAAATATTCACCATGAGGCAAAAGATAAAAGGTAAAGAAAAAACTCCCAAGCAAGGCATAAAAATCAAAGATGTTGCAAAAAACTCCCAAGAAAAGCATGCAAAATAACGCTAAATACAATGTCAGAGCTTTTCAGTATAAACAGTAGTCACTTTAAAAAAATCCAAGACCTTCTTTGACATTAGGAGCCCCATCTTGGGAAACATCTTTCTGCAGGGGAGAGGGGGCAGATGGAGCCTATTCTACATGATTGAAGCCACCTGGACAATGAGTTGAATAATATAGCAGGAAACATGTATGTAACATTGAATGCTTTCACTGCAGGAGTTAATGGAGACAGCAATTGAGTTCATGAAACTGGAGAAGGTTGAAATTGGAGGAATCAAGGGAAAAGTTCTGAGCCAGCAGGTACTCAACATCTTTGAGGAGTTCAATGAGGCCTACAAGGTGTTTACTGAAGCCACCTACAACTGCATGGACACCAAAGATATGGTAAATATTGATATAAGCCACATTCATTTATTGACACTTGAAGCATGTGCTATCTTGGTCTTGAATTGTAAGCTTTAGAGTACTACATGTAATCAACTTGCACAGTAATCCTAAATTTCTTGTATTTACTTGCATATTCCTTTTTTGTTTTAAAGCTAAGGTAAATGGTACTGTGGAAATTGGTATTGAAAATGTAAGGATAAATAACTTGCTATAACAGATTTTTCAAGAATTAGGCTTTAGTATTGTTCTCTCACATATTTAAAATGTTTGTCCTTAAAGTAGACACAATTATATTTTCAGACATTTGTCAACCAGTACGAGGCTTTCAAAACCAAACTGACCGACTTTGACCGCCGCATGGCCACCATCACCTGCCAGGCCTTTGATGACTGCCATGATTTGGAGTCTGCATACAAGGTCAGTTTCTTCATTCAAGTTTGGTAATATTAAAATCAACATATTTATTACTTAAAGACTTTTGAGAATTCCTTACAGTGTCTGTTTCCAAAGCTAGAATGTGTTAAATGATATTGTAACATTTCACACAGTTCAGAAACTATTTTGGAATGATTAAGGAAAAAATGCATATATCAAACATGAATGTGTTTTTGATTTGTTTGGATTGTTATTCTTGTCATGTTTGCTAATAAATATTGCAGTTTGTTAAGTACAGTTGTTGTTGTTGTTGTTGTTTTTGTTGTTGTAGGGTTTAACGCCATTTTTCAGCACACGATAGGTTATACATGGCGGCCAGTATTAATGGTGGAGGAAGAACCCGGGAAAACCCCGGAAAGAACCACCGACCCACGAGAAGCTACTGGCAAGCTTTCTCACATATCTACATTGGCCAAATCCGAGACTCGAACCCACGCAGACAGAGGTGAGATGGCAGTGATCCGTAACAGACAGCGCTTTAGACCACTCGGCCACTCAGGGCCCCAAGTACAGTTGTAGTTGACCTGCAATTTGTTAAGTACAATTGTAGCCAGCCTGCACCTTGTTAAGTACAGTTGTAGCCAACCTGCAACTTGTTAAGTACAGTTGTAGCCAACCTGCAACTTAAGTAGAGTTGTAGCCAACTTGTTAAGTATATTTATAGCCAACCTGCAGCTTGTTAAGTAAAGTTGTAGCCAACTTGTTAAGTATATTTATAGCCAACTTGTTAAGTATATTTATAGCCAACCTGCAGCTTGTTAAGTACAGTTGTAGTGTACTTTCAGAATGCCATCTGTACATTTTTGGAAAGCTTAAATGATTATTTTATACTGTTGTTCACATTTTACATTTTTCTGGTGTGTTTGTGACTTCAAAATAATAATAGAATCTGATAGACTTCATATCCCTGCCTTTTCTCACCAAAGATGTTATGACTAACTGAAATTAAACATTGACAACTGCTGGACATTTTAATAAGCTTGCATCATTGAGCTTACTTTCCTCTACCACCTTTAGAGTTCTTTCATTAATGCATTACTTTATTCTGGTAACTTTTCAATGACTTGAGCTAAAAATAGTATTTGTTTCATATATAAAAGTAGGGGGTACAGATGAACCCAATAATTATGGAGGTATTTCTTAGATGAATAAACTATGCAAGATTTTCACAAATGTTTTAAGCAAAAAAATTTACTCTTAGATGGAAGAAACTAATCTCATTGACTAGCACAAGCTGTTTTTAGAAATGAAATATAGTATTTTTGATAACATGTGTACTTTACAATCTGCTGTATAAAACTATTTATATAAATTTAACAAAATATTTTATTGCTTTTTGTTGATTTCAAGAAGGCATTTAACAAAGTTGCTTATGGAAAACTTTGGATTTCACTTATCTTTAAGGGAAATGATACAGTGATAAATACTTTAAGAAAAATGCATGTATCCTTGAAGAGTTGTGTTAGAACACATACAGGTTTGATAGATTATTATGAAATTTACTCTTGCAACAAGACAAGGTTGTGTGTTAAGTCAAATTTTATTAGTTTATAAATGACTTGATCTCAGAGTTTAGGTGCATATTAGGTACTTCAGACGTTGAACTTTATTGTATGCAGATGATATGGCAGACTAATCTGATTAAGTTAGATTATTGGAACAACAATTGGATAATGTAAAAACACTTTTGTG
Source organism: Megalonaias nervosa (assembly GCA_016617855.1). NCBI lineage: Eukaryota > Metazoa > Mollusca > Bivalvia > Unionida > Unionidae > Megalonaias > Megalonaias nervosa. The sequence continues at coordinate 10,588 of JAECUM010003768.1, forward strand.
ATAGAACTGGTATGGAAGGTAATCAGCAATAAGACAAAAATAGAGTATTTAGGAATGTGAAGAGAATGGAAGTTTCATAAGAATGTATGTAAGTGTTGCCTTATGATAAAAAGATGGGATTATTTTCTACTCTACAGTTAAAATGTTCTGTGACTGAAAAATGTTAGCTGCAAAAGCCACAGAGTTTGTGACATTTATATTTTTTGTTTTAAAAAATGATTAAGGCAATTTCATGCTGAGAAATGTTGAAAATATTTGGATGATTAAATCAGTATAATGCTATGGTGCTATTTTGATATGGTTCTGGATATGTATGGAGAGCCCAATCTGCTCTTTTGATATGGTTCTTATGTATGGAGAGCCCAATCTGCTCTTTTGATATGGTTCTTGATATGTATGGATCACCTATGATGTTGGTGCTGATAGAGTATTTATTTCTGAGTTCACTCAGAGAATATGAGACACTTGCATTTTAAATGTAGTTATATTACTAATTCTTGAAAATGTTACAGTCAGTATAAATCACTATTACAATGTGAGAAATACCTTTCATGCAGTATACCTATTATTTTCCAAAACAGTGCAACTAAAGTGTTCAAGCCTTAAACTTATGACTGAAACAGCGAGAAGAGAATAAACTGCTAGAGTATTCAGGTTTTGTGAACTGTGCAGGAGAAGAAATATCTATATAGTAGGAGATGAATTTCATTTTGTTTGCATTGGCCCAAACATTAACCAGTATCTATAAATGTATATTATATACAATCTGCTTTTGAAAATTTCATTTCATTTGCATCTAGTTTGGATGTAGTGACACTGTTAAATTTATCACATTACTTGTCTAAATCATTTCTTTGGAACATCTTTTTATCTCCATCTGAATAGTGAAACTCTTTTTGTTTTTAAAATAATTGTGAAAATATAGCAAAATATATCATCTTAGTTGTATTAAATATGACGTGGCATTCTAATTTTATATTCTAAATATAAATTTGTATTAAGGGTAGGTGGACTAATTTACTGAAATAAATTGATTTCTATTCTTGTTTATGATTTTTTAGAATATATAGCATGGTGATACAAATACATATACTTTAGTGACTGATAAAACTGGTAAATTATTAGACTTGTTTACTAGAGTAGCTCAGACTTCTTATTGCTACTTGACAGCTCCTGGATATTTTGGGAAGCCTGCTTGATCGTCCCCTCATTCAGAAGGACTTTGAGGAAAAGTACCCCATCATTGTGAAGATGATGCACAAAGAGTTGGACATGGTTAAGGAAGTCTATGATGAACAAATGAAAGTCAAGGAGAAGGAGGGCAAAATCCCCATCCACAAGAACATGCCAAAGGTCACAGGGAGCCTGAAGTGGGCACAGGAACTAAGAGAGAGACTAGCCATCCCAATGTCCAACTACAAACATCTGGAACATGAGTATGTTACTAGTTCCTTCACATTTCCCCATCAGATAGTGGGAGACATTACTTTGTATTTAAACCTCCATCAGCATAAGTATTATTAGCAGGACTACTCACACAGTCTTATTGTTAGCAGGACTACTCAGAAACTACAGCAGCAAATCTTTCCAAATCTGACTTAAGGCTTCTTTATAAACATGGCAGCAAATAATTATGTTTTGCAAGGAGAAACAAATTACTTCATGAAGATTTAATATAGCCTCTGAAATTCAAATATATTTTATAACGACAAACTATTTGTTTGCAAATTTTATTGTAGATTTTCCTGAAAAACACCCCAAACCAGACAAGGTTTCAGGGTACATAAATGCTTTTGGAGTTGCAGCATTATGCACTCCTTGATGCAGTCTTCTGGCTGTCGCCTCTTATTCTGCTTCTCATCTTTGAATGTAATATTTCTTGGAATATGCCATGTTCAGTTAAACTTAAGATTAGACATAAATAGGTTTATATTGAATGTAAATGTTCAAAGTTGATTGCATGAGACCATCTATAAAATACCTTTAATACAATGATACTGTTTTGTCTCGTAGCATCATTGTCAGATTATTTATATTAGACTTGTTATCTAGACTGATCTTAAAATAAACATATAGAATTATAACAGAAATATTCATGAATCTATACAAATGAAACCTTGAATTCAGTTTATGTCATGATTTATGTTTTATTTTAGTGAAAAGGAGTATAATAACCAAAAATTGAAGAGGTAGGTGAGGTCTGTCTGAGTGTTTATACACAGTACAGTGAACAAGAATTGTATGTCTGACCCTGCACTTATCTTGGTTAAAGGGTTTTGTGCCACAGGAGTGCTGATTTTAAATATAGAGGGTTTCTATGGAAGAGGTTGCCTTTCCTAATTTTGGTGGCATTAACTATCACTGTATTTCCATTGTGTTGATTATTGTAGAAGTAATCATTGAAAGACACAAATTAATGTATATTGATAACTGTAAGGGTCATGTTGTGAAGAGATACATTTTCAAATAGTAATGGGAATTTATAAATAAGGTGTCATATTAATTGACAATATATTATTGAGACACCAGGTTTCTTTAAAAAAAAAAACAATACTATTGCCTTTCTATTCTTTAATATGCAATTTAATTTTATGACACTTGGCATTTGTCTCATTCAGTAGATCAGTCTGTTTTGTGAAATTTATTTTCAGTAGTTCTACCCATCCTGTTATTCAAATGTATTTTCAGTTCAATTAATGATTCAGACTTTACACATGAACTGCTAGTATCCATTGATAAATTAGTTGTGATGCTTGTATATTCCATCTTAGTGTTTTTCACCAATAAGAAAACCAGAATGAATGAATGAAGAAACCATTTTATCAGTGCAACCTTTTTTTTTCATTTATCTCTAGTGAATAAAGACTTTTTTTTATTTTGTCAGAACATTTTTATGCGTAACATTTGGACACAAACTACATGTAGGTTTTGAGAATATCATGTCCAGCCAGATAGTTAATTTTGAGTTGTTGGGAAGAAATTCAAAATATATACTAACTGATTGTTTAATTCATTATGAGTGGTGTTTTTTAATGTCACATACATTTATGTGTCAGGATGATGAGTTTCTGGAAGACTAAGTTTCACTAACACTGCTGTGTTGTTTGCTCATATTATTTGGCACTGCTGGTAAATCTGATAATGTAACATGACCTTTCAAAATGGTCATGTATCAATGTGATAAGAGTCTGTTGATTCTTTTATTATAAAAATCATTCATAAAGTATTTAATTGAAGTGGGTGTTATGTTTATTACAATTTGTACATTCTCTGCGATTTTGTCGGTAAGTATGTACAGTAACAAGTTGTATAGTTCTGATTACATTTATGTCAACACTTGGCATTAATATCTAAAATCTTCAGTAGATGAATGATGATTATGTTCCTGGATTTCTTGGAGAATATTCAAACATAGTACTATATACAAACAAATGAATCACAGCAGACAGAATTTTATATAGTGATGAACAAGTTGCAGATAACCCTTACACTTAATTCTGGTAAGAAAATAAAGTTTTGGGGTTTTGTTTAGTATGGAAACCATAATATTAGTAACTGGGGTTTTTTTTAAGTATAAAAACTGTTGAAAATTTTCTTCTTTATATGCCCTTCAGAAATTGTATAATTAAATGGAAAATATGTTTTGCTTTCTGCAGAATGATGGAGACCCCAGAGGCCAAGCTGGTCTTTACCAAGTATGAGGAGATGCTGGTGCTTCTAAGCAAGTAAGCACAATCTGCCTGTACATTTGTCCATTATTGTTACCCAAGTTGTATATGCAAAACTTGCCATTCAAGTTCTGCAGGTAATAACATTTTTAAGGTATAGAATATGTAATAAGAATGAGAAGCATAAAAATAAGAAGTAAAGGAGCAAGGTATATTTGAGTTTTGGAGAAAGAGAGTACAATATTTAATATCAGCACAAAGGTAAAGTATTATTGAATGTGGGAATGATAATTATACAGATTCCATTTAAATCGAGTAAAATCAAAGTTACTGCTTAGTTAGTCTTATTGTGCAGCTAAAATATGATCAGACACTTGAAATGTCAGATTTCTCTATCAAATGCATTACTGATTATCTCAAACTTAGAAAATAACCTCTGCTACCTGTGAATTCAGCTGTCCATGATAGATGAAAACTGTCTTTTTGTGCATGTATCCTATAGGTGATGGGAAGTTATTCTTACAGATTAAATTCTCTTCTTGCCCCTGCTAGGTGGCCACCATGGATGTTTACCTCAGAAATCCATTGCAAATTTGTCACAATTTTAGACCATCCAACATTAATTTTAGTGGTGTAGTCACCAAATGGATGTACTTGTTGTATTCAGCATTTTTGTCTTTTCTAGTGAATTTCTTCATCATAATTGCCAGTCATTATTGCCCCTGGAATATTGAGAAGTAACACTCACATGTAGTTTTCTCTAGTGTGTTTATATTGTGCTGTGAAACTTTTATATTTATTTCTTATAGGTTGTCTTGGTAATGCAAGTTCACCTATTTAAATAGTCTGTATATTTGTTGTATGTGCTAGTTTTTACTCTCAAACTTCAGAAATGTCAAGTTAGTGCAAGCAGTGCAAGTGCTTTAAAGTCACTGGGAAATAATTATGAGATGTGCCTTGTCTGCATGAAATGTACATCATGATACCCATGTAGCATGTATTTGTTTTGGGTCCAATGTCTTACGAAGACAGTTGAAGGACTAAGAGAAAGGGCAACATTCAAAATCATCTGAACATGAAGTGTAAAGAATCCATTAGAATTCTGATTTGTGGGTGAGTTTTAGGGGGAAGTTGAGATGCTGCCCCTATCCAAAGTGAAGATATGCAGAATAGCACCTTCAGTGATGATTACTTCTGATCCTACAGCAAGTGATTTAGCATAAGCTCCATTGGAATTGTAGATGATATGCATAATATAGCAAGCTGTGTCTTCAACCAGGCATGCAGGATTACAATCCTGTTTTGCAATACACCGTCCTGGCTGCCAATCAACCAATCTAGTAATTGAGCCAATCAGTGTATGGTTTGGAGGGCATGATGATCATTTCAACCAATCTAGTAATTGAGCCAATCAGTGTATGGTTTGGAGGGAATGATGATCATTTCAGACTGGCAAACTACATGTTGGTCAACAGTTCCAACTGATGATGGCCTATGCCCAGCTGACTGCCCTGGCTGGCTGACCAGCTAGACCTATCATATCCATGATTCTGACACATGGTGCACCACCATCACAACTGGTGCCACCCATCCAGCCACTTGGCCTGGCCCCACCAATTGCCCAGAATCAACATCCCCCAGCCAGACAATGCATAATGTTGGACTTGACAGTGAGGCCTTGCTAACATATCCAGCAGCTCATGCCCATATTATGCATGGTGACAACACAGTGTCATCACTACAATATGGAATGTTAGATCCCTAGATGCAGAGTGTACAGTAGAAGACAAATGACCCCACTCCAATCAGTGAGGGGCACAACATGGATATACCTGAACATTATGATCTGACCATGGACAGGACAAATGTCACATTTATGGTGGTAAATGAAGACATCCACAGATTTTGCCCTTGTCTCAATACCATGTGTAAGGTCAATGCTTCAGTGGACATTGATGAAGATGAACAATTTTTCCTTCAGTCAGCAAAGATTATTGTGGGTGTCCCATGGATAAGATTCCTGATCCCAGCAATTCAAGTCTTCTTTTAGGTGAGTCATTTGCCTGCAGCTTCTCACTCCACTGGTATAAGTCGCATACTGCTGCTTACCAATCAAATGTGCGTAGTTTAGATAGAGACATTACTAGTGTTAACATGTTTGCTACCCTCTGTTGGAAATGGACAGACAAGTGTTTCACATCACATCAGATTTGATGAGGAATGTCAAGTCAGCTTCCTTCTATTTGAATTAGTGTCTCTTTTGCCTAGCTGAGAAGGCAGAGAGTGACCATGCCAATCGTATGCTTTCAACAGGATGGCTCAGCACACAGTGTCAGACACCCTAACAACTTTGATCTGATAAGAGATGATCTCTTGCAATCTTTGTATCTTGAAGCCCACCATGCAGTGACCTTGTGTTCTCACACTTTCATTTCCCCCCGTTTGTTTGGGAGCTGAATGGAGAAGAAGAGTAAGCGGGTTCATATGTCATTGAAGGATGATATTGGTTGCAACAAAGATCTTCCTATCCCGTTAGCCAATTTTCAACCTATTCAGGCCCTGCTAACTCACCATGTTCCTCAAATGGAACCTTCCCTGGGTCTTTACATGGCTCCACATTTGAGCCCTTGTCTTTGACCATGCTGAAGCTGTTATCATATAAGATTTGATTTGCTCATGATATCAGTTATTTTTTATTGCAGAGTGAGTGAGCTGAATGTGCTGTCCATGTATCTGAACTTCATGCAGCGTTTGCACAAATCAGCACACTCTGAGCTCACACATGATTGGGAACAACTTGTGTACATTTTGGCTGACAAAAGTCAAAGAGTTTCCATGAGCCCAGCACTTGAACATAATGTCTCATTTCATGACATAGTGGAGTCAGTTATCTGGCATGCTCAATCAACTTGCACCAGTGTCTGTTTTTGTGACATGACCTCACAAAGGAGATGGCTGAATCATGCTGGACCATATTAATTGCTGCCAATACAGTTTTGACACACCATTCATGACAGCACAACTTCAATCCCATGCATGACATTACAGCTTTTGCTGGATTCATTTGGGAAACTTTTGATGTAAGGCAGTAGCCAGGTGAAGGATACCACAGGTATCATCTTCACAAGAGTATAAAGGCATAATCTTTAGTTGTTCTGCCTTCATTTTAGAAGTTCATTCTTTCAATAAAGCAGTCTTCATGCTCCTAAAGGATGACCTATTCTTGTAATGTTAAGGAGATTGGGTAATTTATTTAATGCAAAGAGGCCATTTATTTTAGTAAATTATGTTTCACCAAAAATATTTACCCAGTCACATTACTGTTAATCTCTCAAACCCTTCCCCACAAATGCAAGCATCCTGTTATAGGTTTCACTGTAATCATCCTGGATACAGATGTCCACCTTGAGGGGGGAAGAAAAAGTTAGTCTGTTACTTTCATCTATATGATGCATAGGCAGAAAGAATATTTTCGTCTTTCAGGGAGAGCTGGATTCAAAGGTAGCAAAGGTTGTTTCCTGATGTTAATGTGATCTAGTAAGCAGTTTTGGAGAAACATAATTTACTAAAATGATTCCTGTTTCTTTATTTGATTTAAAAGTCAGTTGTCATTGTAACTTCAAAACTGTGCTAATTTTCCTTGTCATATTCAGATGGGATGAGCAGATCTTCAAAGATTGGGTTTCTCATGTTGATGAGGCCTGCTCATTCAACCTGAACCAGCCTCTGCTGACCAGGAATCCAGAAACCAATCTGCTGTCTGTTAACTTTGATCCCCAGCTGGTAGCTGTGCTAAGGGAGGTGAAGTACCTGGAGATCCGTGGAACTGAGGATATCCCTGCCAGTGCCAGTGGCTTCTACTCAAGGAATGACACGCTGTGGAAGTTTATAACAAATATGGATCTGACAGTAAACCTGTACAACAAAGTGAGGATGACAGTGATTGAGGTGGAGTTCCCACTTATTGAAGGACAGTTGCAGAATCTGGATACTCAGCTGAAGAATGCAGAAGAATCTCTGAACTGGAACTCTGAGGGTTTGTAGTACTCTTAACTGCCAATCTAATTTGTGATTACTGATATCTTACCTATGGGAAAGGTAACTAGTAAGTGTATCACATAATAATTCTAACTTCAGATGTAAATAACATGACATCACAATGGTGATATTGCCTTATTCTTGCATCACCTGCCAACAAATTTCTCAATTTTAGCTAGGATGATATGGAGATAACAAGCAGGTTGAAACAACGATCACAAAGAAATTTAAATTTTTTGTAAGCCATTTCAATCAGGAATAACATCAGTCACATCTCAGGTTTAACATCCATGTTCACACACTTTTTGGTAAGTAATATATTCTTCTGCATCCATTATCAAGGTCCCAGTTGCCTGCTACCTCACCCTAAAAAAAGTAGTCTGTCCTTTCAGTACCACCAGGATTTTCAGGATTTCTCAGCTAGCCACAACAGGCAGTTCATCCTGACCTATGTCACACAGTCACATATGCATGGTTTACCAATATCATTACATTGATACAAATAGTCTAGAATAGACAAGGAAGAACAGTGCTCCAGATAAGAGAAGTATTGATGTGAAATACACTTATTAAAAACAACCAAATATTCAACAAGTTTAGTTTAAGAACGTACTATAGTCTGCCTCTGGTCCATTATAAATCATACCCCACCTCTGGTTTTCAAAAGTATTTACCTATATTTACTTATACATGTACAAAAACCAACCATTGTAAGAAGTTTCTAAAATTTTGATCAGTGTACTCCTTCGACAATGGGTTGAGACTGGATATGATTATTTATAATGACAACTTGGTTTACTCCTTGTATGATAGGTTGGTGATCCATATAATGAATAATAATGATAAATTGGTTTAGTCCTTGTCTGCTATGTTGGCATTCCTTATAATGAATTATAATGAAAGATTGGTTTAGGCTTTTTATATTTTGTTGATGCTCCTTAGACAAGGATTACTATACTGCCAAGAAATAAAATTATCTTGAGCATTAAAAAATAAATAACATGTGAAATCTTAATCTCATACTCACAGCAGCAACAAATTTACATTTTTGTCTAAAGGTGTAGCTACAGGTCACAAAAAAGTGGGCAATTTTCAATTTGAACGATGGTCAGATAATTTTATAACAAGTCATGGAAAATTAAAAGTTTAGTCAAAAAACATCAACTTTTTACACAGTGAATGTTAAGGTACAGTAGCATGTGGAGAAATGTGTTGAGTAATGTGCATAATTAATGTGTTGAGTATTGTGCATGGCTAATGTATTGAGCAATGTGCATGACTAATGTATTGAGCAATGTGCATGACTAATGTGCTGAGTAATGTGCATGGCTGATGTATTGAATAATGTGCATCACTAATGTGTTGAGTAATGTGCATTGCTAATGTGTTAAGCAATGTGCATGGCTAATGTGTTGAGTAATGTGCATGAATACTGAGGTGAGTATTGTGCATGGCCAAGGTATTGAATAGTGATCATGGCTAATGTGTTGAGTAATGTGCATGAATACTGAGTTGAGTATTGTGCATGGCCAATGTATTGAATAGTGATCATGGCTAATGTGTTGAGTAATGTGCATGGCCAATGTATTGAATAATGATCATGGCTAATGTGTTGAGTAATGTCCATGGCTAATGTGTTGAGTCATGTGCGTTTCTAATGTGCTGAGTAATGTCCATGGCTAATGTATTGAGTAATGTCCATGACAAATGTATTGAATAATGATCATGGCTAATGTGTTGAGTAATGTCCATGGCAAATGTATTGAATAATGATCATGGCTAATGTGTTGAGTAATGTCCATGGCTAATGTATTGAATAACGATCATGGCTAATGTATTGAATAATGATCATGGCTAATGTATTGACTAATGATCATGGCTAATGTGTTGAGTAATGTCCATGGCTAATGTATTGAATAATGATCATGGCTGATGTGTTGAGTAATGTCCATGGCTAATGTGTTGAGTTATGTGCATTTCAGATGTGCTGAGTAATGTCCATGGCTAATGTATTGAATAATGATCATGGCTAATGTATTGAGTAATGTCCATGGCTAATGTATTGAATAATGATCATAGCTAATGTGTTGAGTAATGTCCATGGCAAATGTATTGAATAATGATCATGGCTAATATATTGAGTAATGTCCATGGCTAATGTATTGACTGACCTCCATGGCTAATGTATTGAGTAATGTCCATGGCTAATGTATTGAATAATGTCCATGGCTAATGTATTGAGTTTTGTGCATGGCTAATGTGTTGAATAATGTCCGTGGCTAATGTATTGAATAATGTCCATGGCTAATGCTGATTTTTCTTCATCATTTCAAATTTGAAAAAATTATGGGTGGACATTACTTTACCAACATGAATAATCGCTAAAATTTTTTATTAAACTGGAAACCCAGGTAGTGATTTGTACGTCAGGGAATTTGATTCCATTAACCTGCAGTAATTTGTGTAAATTGTAACATTATAATTGATCATAAATTTTCCCCAAGAACAAGAGAATTTTTAAAATTCAAAATGACGGTACAGTATGATGACATATTAGTAATTGACAGTAAAACTTGTTGCATAGGAATCTGGGAATACATTGAGAAGACAAGAAACCAAGTGATTGACCTGGAGTCACGAGTCCAGAAGTCCAAGAACAATGCAGAGGAGATCAAAAGCCTTATGGCTTCATGGAGCAAAAACCCATTGTTTGTCAGGAAAGAGGAGAAGAATGATACTCTTCTCCAGTTGGATGATAAAGAGGATCGTCTCAACAAGCGCTATGCTGAGATCAAGGCCATTGGAGAGAAGATCCATGAACTTCTAAAAGTTAGAACTGAGCCTATTTCTGTGGAAAACTGAACTGGTTGTCCACTGAAAAAAATGTTATAGTGACCTGTGTGTTTTTTTTAAGAAATGCAGGTCACTGTCACATTCTTCAGTTGCGAACTAGTTCAGTGTTCTGCAGAAATAATATATATATATATGTTTTTACTTTGGAACTTATATTAAACTATGGGGGCATTAATGTTATGTAATATACGTCAACATCGATCAACTTAAATGATTGCCATATAATTTGAACTGTTTAGCAGATATCTTTAGCTTTTGATAACATCACTAAGAGATTTTTGTGGAGATTATTGAGGTTTTAAATAGGGCTGATATTTCCTAATATGTTCCACTTGAGTATGCATTAAACATGTACTTTTTTGATATTATAATACTTCTGAGGAAGCCTTCCTTGCAAGACTACTAGAATTTCTTTGAGTCAGATACTAAACTTTTCTTCAACAGAGTCTAGTTCAATTAAGTCACTGGAAAATATTGAGTGTGCATAACTTGAACATACTTTAGCAGCTATTTGTATGTTGCAGAACCATTCTGGTTGTAATACACTTATATTATCAAGATAATCTCTTGAAATTGCAGGACAACCTGGGACTATTCCAGGCTGATGCCAATTCTGATATCTGGAAGGCATATGTGGATTATGTGGATGAGAGTGTTGTGGATGGGTTCTTTGATACCATCCTTTGCAGCCTGAAGTTCCTCTTGGACAACACTGATTCCAAGAACAACCCAGATGCTCTCTTCAAGGCCATACTAGAGCTGCACTCCCCTGAAATGACTTTCATCCCCTCTCTGGAGTATGGTTTAGCTGATGGGTTCTATGATCTGGTGGATGGGCTAGTGGGTGACATCTATAAGCAGGCCTCACTGATCCCACGTCTGGCAAAGCATAGTGGGCAAGAACACTACCAACCAGACCTGGAGGATATGGAAGAATTGTCTGAGATGCGGCAGGAACTGATGGAACGCATGCAGAACATTATGAACAAGGGCACAGAGTTTAAGAATTCATTTGACAATTATGCATACCTGTGGGTGGATGACCGCCAAGAGTTCATGCGACAGTTCCTGTTATATGGCCATGTATTGACCACCGAAGAGATCGAAGCACATGCAGAAGATGGTGTCCCAGAAAACCCACCTACCCTCAAACAGTTCAAAGAACAGGTCAGTGACAATTGCACAGAAGTATAACAAAATAACTTATGGTCCTGAGAATATCTTTGCTTCCTGTGCTCATTGTTTTCAGAGTAGTATGACTGTAGCAAGTGCTGAACTTTTCACTTTGTCCTACTTTGATACATTAGGTTGGTACACCCATCTATGCTCAGTCAGTTCAAGTGGCAGGTATAATTATTGCACTCTAGAACTTCCATAAACATTGATCAAAGAAGGAATCCCACAAAATTCACTCTTTCTCATGCAGTCCAGGGGACAGGCACAAATATTACACTGGAACTTCCATAAACATTGATTGAGGAGTCCTCCAAAATACACCCTTACATAGGCAGTCCAGGGGTGGGTACAGATATTGCACTCTGGAACTATCATAGACATTGATTGAGGAGTTCTCCAAATTACACCCTTACACAGGCAGTCCCAAGAACAAGTTTATTGCAGCCCAAGCAATATTGATCAGCATCACCCTTGAAAACTTTTTATTTATTTATTAGGAACCTGTAGACTTGGAATTAAATTAGACTACACACAATCATAGCCTTTTTTATTCATTAAAATTTAAATCAGAATGTTAATAAAAAAAATGCGGGTATCAATTCAATACATCCTCATTTTAATTTTGAGATTTTTCCTTCAGATTGACACATATGAGAAAATATATGAGGCTGCTGAGAACATTGAGCCTGTTGTAGTCTTTGAGAACTGGTTCCGGATCGATGCCAAGCCATTTAAACAAGCTCTCCTGAACATCATCAAGAAATGGAGTTATATGTTCAAACAGCATTTGATTGACCATGTCACCAACAGGTAAAAACCTTACAAAGGACAATTTGGTTGATAAGTTGATGACATATGTCACCAACAGGTATAAACCTTACAAAGGACAATTTGGTTGATAAGTTGATGACATATGAGGAACACAGAACCAGTAATGAGTCTTTTAATGCTGCCATATGATTCAATGTAGACTATCCTTACGTGCATTAGCCAAATTACCAGTTGGAATATGTAAAGTGTGGTTGAATATAGACTCTTTACATGCATTAGCCAAATTACCAGTTGGAATATGTAAAGTGTGGTTGAATATAGACTCTTTACATGCATTAGCCAAATTACCAGTTGGAATATGTACAGTGTGGTTGAATGTAGACTCTTTTTATGTGTATTTGCCTAATTACCAGTTGGAATATGTACAGTGTGGTTGAATGTAGACTCTTATTATGTGTGTTAGCCAATTACCATTTGGAATATAGACAGTGTATCAATGTAGACTCTTCTTATGTGCATTACTGGTTGGGATATGCAGTATGGTTGACAATATATTTGAATACAGATTTATGCTTGAAAGAGCCAAATAGTTCAGCACATAAACTCAGAGCAGAAAAATATTCCATCAGCGACATGACAAAAGAGGGGATGTAAATATGTGCTGTCACTAGCATTATTGGGCATGAATAGTCCAGAAGTATAATATTTATTGTAAAAAGTATAATTAAAGGCTTCCAGAAGATTGATATTTTTATAGCATGTATACCCCAACTTGTAGAATAGATGTATTATGATGTGCAAATTTTTCCCAAGTATTTGTAATATTGGCATCCATCAGTAGATGAGAGGTTTTAGTTTTGTAGAATACATTCCATGTATGTATGTATATATATATATATATATATATATATACACATATATATATATATATATATATATATATATATATATATAAGAACATAAAGTTTCAAATTAAGACTTTAATTATGTTGTAAACTGCTACAAATTACCTTTTTTTATTTCACCACAGCTTGAAAGAGCTTTCTGAGTTCATCAAGATGACAGATGCTGGGCTGACAAAGCCAGTACAAGAGGGTGACTATGATGGTTTGGTGGACTGCATGGGTAATCTGTTTGCCGTCAAGGACAGACAGGCAACCACGGACGAGATGTTTGAGCCCTTGAAGCAGACCATTGAACTTCTTAAAACCTATGAGCAGGAGATGCCAGATGAGGTTCACTTACAGCTTCAGGAGCTGCCAGAACAGTGGAACAACACCAAGAAAATTGCTATTACTGTCAAACAGCAGGTTGCACCACTACAAGCCATAGAAGTGGCCAATGTCCGACGGAAGAGTGCTACCTTTGATGTCAACCAGCACAAGTTCCGAGAGAAGTTCAGGCAGATTCCCCCCTTCAGATATGAATGTGACAAACCTTATGAATCCCTTGACAAGGTTTGACACCAAACATTGTACAAGTTTATTTATTTACTTACTTGAAAAACAAGAGAAAGCTGCAGGATATTTTTGAACTCCTTTTAGTTGAAATCTCATATAAAGACCACCAGTTGATAGTGGACCAAACTGATGGGTCTGTTCTCTTATATTTAGGATTACTTTGACATCTATATAAAGGACACATTTTTTTGGTCTTTTGAATTTTCTCCTTACACAGGTTTCTTTGTAATATAACTTTATGATTTAATATTCAAAGTATGAAACGTCTGATATTTACTTAAGCTCCTAAAATTTATCAGGAATGGTCTGCACTCATCTTTGAATGATATGAAGTGTCATACAGTTGTAGATGGAAGTAGAGCAAAATCTAATTTTTCCTTTTTCATTTCCTAGTTTGAAATTTCTCATTTGTCAATAGTACCATGAGGAAATATCAACCATGGAAAAGGATATGCAGGCCTTGTTGGACTCAGCTAGCCTGTTTGAGGTAAATGTGCCTGACTTCAAACAACTAAAGCAGTGTCGAAAGGAGATCAAGCTTCTCAAGACCCTGTGGGACTATGTCATCATGGTCCGTAGTAGCATTGATGACTGGAAAACAACACCATGGAAGGAAATCAATGTGGAACAGATGGACATGGACTGCAAGAAGTTTGCCAAAGACATTCGAAGTTTGGACAAGGAAATGAGAGCATGGGATGCCTACATTGGAGTTGAAAGCACAGTAAAAAATATGCTGACTTCACTTCGAGCTGTTGGCGAGTTGCAAAACCCTGCCATCAGGGAGAGACACTGGCAGCAGCTGATGGCTGCCACCAAGGTTTGTACAAGTTTAATCATGAATATTATTTAAACCCTAGATAGAGAGGTGTTAGCATCAATTAATTGGAGCCACAAAGAGTTGCATAAGGTTTCTATTCCACAACCATATTATCAATCTTATAGCTGCTTAATTGCTGATCAGTCCAAGCATTCTGCTTATCCTTTAGAAGTATATTTTCTGGCTTCCTCTTTTTTGTGTTTGTGTCATAGCCTATGTGTATTTAGGAAAGAAACCTGATATACCACAGGTACATTGAAAATGTTAGCATATAATAGTCACTAGAAACAAGGCTTTAGTGTCAGCTGAAGACTATAATCATGGAATGCCTACTCATTGGTATGCTACAATGTTAACTTCTGATTTATAGTTTTTTGATAACTTAAATTATAATTTTAATAGCTTAAATTTCTTTGTCAGTTGTTGATATTACATGCCAGTCCAAAATATATTTGCATGCAAGATGATTTTAAGTATCTACTAATTGTTTGAGTGTCTCCTGTTTGTTAAGACAGTGGTGCTCACTGACCTCTGCCAAAGGATACAATTAAAAAATTGACAGCTTGGAACACTAATTTTTAAATATTTTAATTGATTATTCTTGTTATACAGCAACTTTTATTGTTACAGGTGCGATTTGTCATGGATGAGAGCACCACATTGTCAGATCTTCTATCCCTCAACCTCCATAACTTCGAGGATGAGGTGAGAGGCATTGTTGACAAGGCTGTCAAGGAAATGAGCATGGAAAAGGTATTGAAGGAGTTAAATGTCACTTGGGCAGCCATGGAGTTTGAACATGATCCACATCCAAGGACTGGCATCACCTTGTTGAAAACGAGTGAAGAGTTAATTGAAGTTCTTGAAGATAATCAGGTACTTTGGATGCAGTTGTAAAAGTTACACTGGACTGAATTAGTTGGACTATTGATATCAGGTTCTAGTTTCAGCTGCATCAGTTTTGTGATTTGAAGAGATCATTTATAGTAGTAAATCATTTCAAGAATTAGTTCAAAAATAAAAAAACCTACTTTGAACAGACATGAAGTAAAGAAGGCATTTTACTGTCATATGTGAGTGAATTACTAACTGTCCAGAAAGGCACGGGATGGGTGGGAACCATTATCTTCAAGTGAAATACATGTTCTTATGACCTGCCATGAACTAGGAGGTTATGTCAATAAAGGATGAGTCTTATATTTTATCCTTTTAGCTTATAAAAGATAAAAATATAAAACAGTGATAATTTAGATTTATATAAAATAAAATTTCTAATTTACTCATTTTTAGGTGCAACTTCAAAACATGTTGACATCCAAGTACATTGCTCACTTCTTGACTGAAGTGTCTTCATGGCAGAAGAAGCTGTCTACAGCAGACCAGGTAATTCAGATCTGGATGGAGGTTCAGCGGACCTGGTCTCATCTGGAGAGCATCTTCATTGGCTCAGAGGATATCAGAAATCAGCTGCCAGAGGATTCTAAGAGATTTGATGGAATTGACAATGACTTCAAGGTACTGCACATTTGTTTAAAAGCCATGTTTTTATTATCATGCCATGAACAAATATGGCAATAAAAATGGTTAGGTGGAAGAGCTTTAGTTCTGTCTACTATCATAATAAGATTAGGTGATAATAATTTGCACATATGTCAACAAAATGTTCTGAAGATTTCTATAGTGGTGGGCCAAAATATTTAACTGTTGCAACATTGTTGGCCAGAAAAACATCTTTATATTTGTTCATTATTGTATCGTATTAAGCTTTTGCCAGATCTTCTGTCCCACAGTCAATCAAAGCAGTTTTGATACCTTTGTTAGCTGAGAACAAGTTTTATTTTGGTTGAATTTATGCCTTGAAGAAGTCGCATTTTTAAAATAGCACCTGAAAGTCATCTAGAATATTTAATCAGAAGAATTTCTTTGCTGTTACTTCTTTTCCAGGAGTTGGTGTCAGTTGTGGAGAAGAGTAAAAATGTAATAATAGCCACAAGTGTTCCCAAACTGTATGAGAAACTGGAGGCAATCCAGAACCAACTGACCTTGTGTGAGAAAGCCCTTGCTGAATATCTGGAGACCAAACGACTGGCTTTCCCACGGTTTTATTTCGTGTCATCTGCAGATCTGCTGGATATCCTCTCCAATGGAAACAACCCATCTGTGGTTGGTATTTGAAACAGCTTTAAGTCTCACACTGCTTTGAAATGTATGCAAATACTGATGAATTTAATTAATACCTATTTTCATAAAGATTTCATGGTTCCTTGAGAGCTGTGGTGACTCATGGTTAGCCTGCCAGACTTGTGACCAGAAGAGTGTGGGTTCAAATCCTGCTCAGGCTAGGCAGGGTTGACTCATACTGTGTCCATCACTAAGGCACCAAAATGTTCTGGCCTGTCATACTGAATCCATCAGCATGGCACTAAAATCCCATTGCCTGTCATACAGCATCCATCAGAAAGGCACTAAAATCCCATTGCCTGATATTCTCTGTCCTCCAGCAAGGCACTAAAATCCCATTGCCTGTAATTCTTTGTTCTCCAGAAAGGCACTAAAATCCCATTGCCTGTCATTCTTAGTTCTCCAACAAGGCACTAAAATCCCATTGCAATACAGTATTACCTGTCACGTGTTGACATGCTATTAAACACCAATCAGTCAGTGCGTCATTCATGGTATATCCAGATGCAACATGGCATAACAAACAGCAATACTTATCAAGAATATTGATATTTGTATGGCAATGCCACCTATCATATTGTCACCATTGTATCTCAGTACTTTCATTGAAACATTAGATTTATTTTTATGTTTATTAACATGGACTTGTATATGAAATTACTGAATTTGCAGAATTTTGTGTGTTTGCAAATTTATAGTAAATTGATACAACAATATCAGATTTATGAAAAGTTTTACAAATTAAAATTGTATCTTGATACATATTCTATCAAGACATTTGTATCATGATATATATTCAATCAAGACATTTGTATCTTGATGTATATTCTATCAAGACAATTGTATCAAGATACATAGTCTCTCAGTCCAACTGCTGAATTACCTATATCAAAACATTTGTTTCTTGATACTTATTATATCAAGGAATTTCTACCATGTTATCGTTGACAATACACAACCTTAGTACATTGTTATGTAATAATTTCAGAATTTTATAATTACCTATACATTAATCATTACAAATTATGCATGAAAAAGACAAGTTATTGTCAAGCATATTAAGGTGCATTTCTATAAACATGATGTTGATGGAAATCTGTAACAGCTGCTTAGCCATGTGAGTTTCATAGTTCTAGGCACTAAATTTAATGTTATAAGCATTAATCATTATGTGGAATAAAGACAGTTAAGAAAGTTAACTTACTGATTCTATTTAGGTTGCACGCCATTTAACCAAGCTATTTGACAGCATGGCTAAGTTGAAGTTTGAGAAAGATAGCAGTGACAAAGATACTAAAGTTGCTCTTGGCATGTTCAGCAAAGATGATGAATATGTGGACCTGGACAAGAAGTGTGATCTATCAGGACAGGTTTGTAGTACAGTGACAAATAGAAAAATGTGGAACTTTACTTGTTTTTATCTTAAACTGTGCAGAGGTTTTGCATTAGTTGTTTTAACATATGTAATATATAACCGTAAATCATATAAAAGGGAACAACTTGTTGTAGTGCAAGTATGATGAAAGGATGCATTTGATTAACACAAAAAATCTGATGCACCTACTGCTTTTAATAGTTATGTCATCAAAGAATTGTTATCCAACTTGCTTTTGGATTTGTCTAAAACACAACACCTTGAGGATGTGAAGTAACGAAGTTGTATTCTCATTTCCAGCAAGGAAATACAAGTGTTTTGATGTTAGAGAATTTTATTTTTTATAGTGGCACCAGTATTCATTGCTGCCATGTGCATGCCAGATCCATCTTTGCAATAATTTTCTGATTGCTGCATCTTATTTGTCATCACATCATTTGCTGATATTCCCAATGTTTGGACCAGGTTGAGGTCTGGCTGAACAGACTGTTGGAAGCCCAGTGCAGTACAGTACGCTACCAGATGACAGAAGCTGTCACATCCTATGAGGAAAAACCCAGGGATCAGTGGATCTTTGATTTCCCAGCCCAAGTGGCTCTGTGTGGTACCCAAATCTGGTGGACCACTGAGGTCAACATAGCTTTTGGCAGGCTAGAGGAAGGCTATGAAAATGCATTGAAGGACTACAACAAGAAGCAGGTAACATTTTAAGAATTTATGATCAATACATTCCACTGCTCACATACCACAGTAACACACTAAGTGGCCTCTGACTTTTTAGATCCATCAATCTATTTCTATCCATCTGCCCATATATCCATTTGACTGATGTTCATTCCAATACAGTCACACATTCAATGACTCTGCAATTTGTCACACATTCTTAGCTAATTAGAAAAGATATTTTGACTCCTCCTTGACTAGAATATTGGTACACCAAAAAGTAATTCCCTAACACTAATAGGAATGATATTTGACTCTTCCTTGACTAGAATATTGGTACACCAAAAAGTATTTCCTTAACGTGAATAGGAATGATATTTGACTCCTCCTTGACTAGAATATTGGTACACCAAAAAGTAATTCCTGAACACTAATGATTATCTGAACATATTGTCCACCATCACTCCTACATATCAAAGTTGATTTTCACTTGGGCATTTTTCATGGAGTTATGTGAATATATTTATGACAAAAAGATGCTCTTTGTCAGAGCTGTTACTAGGGAAGAGATAAAAACACAAGACTAATTTTGCTTTTCTTAAACACTAATTAAAGTTTGTATGCTTCATCTAACTCTTTTGATTAAAACACAATTTACTTAAATATTATACTATATTATGTAAAGTATTATAATATTTTTTTACATAAAAAGAAGCACTTTCTTAGACCTCTTCTTTCTCTTTGTTTCGATACAGGTATTTGTCACGGAAGTAAACAAGAATTTTCAAACCAAGATTATGCACATTGTTAAATTGTTGCTTTATAAACATTGTGCAAAATGAAAATTTAGTTGTTTGTTACTAGAAATTTCTAAATCCAACTGATTAAACTGCTTGAGTGTATTTGATGTCATTTGCATGGCATCTAATGAGATTTGGCATATAACTGTCAGTTTTAGTACTTTAGAATTCTAAGAAAGAGTGGTAACATCAGGAAAATCAAAACAATTTTCTTTTCATCATATGACAGTATATAATGTTGAGTGACATGTCAGGATATAAAGTTGAGTATCGTGACAGAATTTAATGTTGAGTTACATGACATAATATGATATTGAGTGATGTTTTACATATTTCAGATCAACCAGCTAATTGCCCTGATTTCCATGTTAGTGGGATCCCTTTCCAAAGGAGATCGTCAGAAAATCATGACTATCTGTACCATTGATGTACACGCTCGAGATGTTGTCACAAAGTTGATTGCAACAAAGGTTGACAGCTCTCAGGCCTTTGCATGGCTATCTCAGCTACGTCACCGTTGGGATGACCAAGTCAAGGATTGTTTTGCCAACATCTGTGATGCCCAGTTTCGCTATTCCCATGAATACCTGGGCAACACCCCCCGTCTTGTCATCACACCACTAACAGATAGGTATGATACAGTTTGTGGATAACGCTTCATTTTCTAAGTTTACTTTGGCCTAAGATGGTTGGGAATTTGTATGCGTGCAAGGTAATTATATGGAAATTGCACTGTTCAAGGTACAGGCATAATCTGTAGTTCTGCATACTGTTTTAAAAGTTTTGATCCACCACCAATCTGGGACAGGTCTAAGGGGTGTCGGTAGTTTTACAGCAAATTATGTTAACTACTGACTTGTTTATTCTTTCATTTCTTCCTTAAATACATTACTGAGCATAATACATCAATGTGTACCACCACCACCTAGCAAATCCCGATATCCCAATATTGATTTTAGCAACAAAAAAGCTAAAAGTATTGTTCCAATCTAGGTGACAGGGGACAGTTTTGTAAATTGTCCCCTAGCAAATTTCTTAACTTAAGGCTATGGTGTGACTTTTTGAGCTATTATTGTGTAATAATTAAAGATAGGGATATATTTGTGAATTTGGTCTTTCTGGCTTGTGTTGTTTTTGAAATTAATATGAGGCATGTACACCTCATATAGTCACTGCACAGTATGTAGCCAGTGAAATAACAACAGTTGGCTAGGAAGCAGAGCTAGTCACTTCCAGCAGTAGACACGTTGGTTCAGGGCAAGTAGAATATCTCAAAAACTGCTTGGATGACAACTATTTTGTATTGCATCAGGCTATTAAGTACACAATGTTTTTCAAAATTATTACCTAGAGAAAGGGCTTGTGTTTGTACTGTGAGCATCACATGTTCTCAAAAATGGCCTTCGGACATGAAAAATGCATGTAAAAATTTGGGGGTGGGGTGCATCAGCTTTTTATTCTGTGAATTTCCACTGACTTGTCAGGTCACTTGACTGATATTCCTATGTTTTGCTTTATTATATGTATCCAAAAATGTGGACCATTTTGACCTCACTCATGTATTTTATTTTTTATGAATTTTTATATTAGGCAGGTATGTGCAACATTAAATTTGTGCATAAAAACTGTCCCTGGCACCCTAGATAGAGTCAGAAAAGAGTGATCTCCCCTTGGATAGCAGGACTTGAAATTGATGCTAACAAGCTAACATTTTGCTAGTTACAATTCTGATATTGCTAGCTAAAAAATGAATTAGAAGTTTCTTGCTATTTTGTCTGTCCTAATATCTGTAGTATGTCAATTCAAACATCAGTACTTGACCTGTTACATGAATTCTGTCAACTAATTGTCTAGTATTATATATTGTTATGTCATTCACATAATTTTCTTTTTTATATTTCTGTTTGTTTCTTAGGATGCTCTTGATGGTTATATCATGTGATACTTGACTCCTTTCACCTGTACATGTCATTATTTTTACTCACTATAATTACATTGTTAACACATGGACAGTACATTTTTTTTTAATACGGTTCAGTTTAGACTATACCTGCAACATAAATGTGCACATGATGGTCAGAGATTGTATGGGTGACCAACATGGCCAAAAATGTAAACAGGCAAATGAGAGAATGAAGAAATGCAGCACCTGAATGAACACCACCAGCATTACCACCTTATTTAACAGCCTTAACCACAGCAGTACCAGTAGACCCCTTACCAGCTTAGTACAGCAGCTCACCTGGACCAATGATCAACCTTGGGTGAGATGAATTGGCTGTGGGTAATATCAGCTTTACAAGATTCCCCCAACTGGTGCCAGGAGGGACTGGGTACAGTGATCAGTATCCTGTCTTACTCCATCAGGGCATCATTAAACCAACACCAGCATCAAAGAGTGAATATCGTCTATACAATAACAGCCTCCAAGTGTCATTACAGACCCATAACAGACAGTTCTAGCATCAATCCCAAATTTGTAACAGTCTAAAATAATGTCATGAAATACAATGGTATCAAAGAGCAAATGGCCTCTATTGGTAAGGACCAGGCTTTGGCATTAGATGTGGATCAGCTACAATCTCTGTCTGACATGTCCCCACCTGATGCCTTGAAGAACTGAGTATGGTGATCAGTATTACCAGTCTGGCATACTGAAATTGACACCATCTTCAAAGAGTGAATGGTCTCTATACAGTAACAGCCGCTAGGTGTCATGACTGACCAATGTTGGCAACAAAATTTTATTGGCACATTAGGCCCCATAACAAGCATTCTGTTATAGCCTGAACCTTGCATCAAGTACATTTTACAGATGTGTGTTTATTGTTACGTATATGTAATTTAATTACTTGTGTGTTAGTTTTAAATTCTTTTTTTTATTTTATTTTTGTTTCATTACATTTTATTGTAATGATTATTTTCATTGGATTTGAATCTCTTTTCAGAAAATTAACTTGACCCAATTAGATTATAACGGTTACTTCAGCACTATTTTTAGCTCATAGTTTTCGTAAACATCGAGTGAAAGCGATTGGCTATTACCAAGGTCATTTTCGGCCCACGTGTTAGCTAAATTGTAAACAGCCTTTCTTTTTTAATTTATTTCCAGCGTGAGAATTTGATTTTTAGATAGAGCTATTCTTGCCTACGCGATAATTTTCATTTTTTTTATACTGCACTGTTCAAATTAGTGGTCACATAACCCATCATGTGAGCCACCATGTGATCTAAAATCGCGGCTTAAAACAGCCATTTTGCTAGTAGATTGGTCAGTCGTATTTTAAACCTTGAGGGCTCAAGAGGTTTTTATTGTTGTTGCCAGTTTGTTCTGAAGTTCGTCTGTCTTTTGGGATTTAATAATTCATATTCGCTAGAAAACAAAACAAGTGCTTTTCTTTATGAAAATTCTGGGAGAAAGATGTTTAGTGGAAATTTATTCTGGAATTCAGAACAGAACATTATAAATTGTGTTTCAACGAGGAATTGTTGCCATTTGTACAATGATCTGATCTGACATCATCGCCTTACATATTGGAATTTCATTGAGATTCGAACCTGGATTCAATTAGAACTGTTTAGTGATAGGACTTATATTTTTCAATTCTAGGATTAAATTTTGGATTATATTCACAAAACTGTAAGTCCTATTCCCTATTTTTACATTGTTTTCTAGGGAAATAAATTATTTTGTTAAAATTTACAAAGCTTGTTGGCTTCACTCTTTTCTTTTGTTACTTTTGTATGAGCCTACTCATAACATTATAGTATGGGCTACCTAGAAAACCCAAAATGGCTGATTTCCAGTGTGGTTCATCATGGCAATTTCATTTGGCAAATACTGGCTGATGATAGTGATGAAGGCAGTTTATTTTTGAAGTTAGGAAGTACATCAGATTATTAGAGCTGGGAAAGTGTTAATGGAGATACCAGTGAGTGATTTTAATCCCCAAAATAGTGTTAAATACAAGTCTAAATAATCTAAATACAATGGACAGTGGTCACCTCCCCCATTTTAGTGGTATTTTGAATTTAAATGTAGAAAAGGCAGAATAACAAGCTGATTAAAATACACACAGTTTAAAAGTAGAGTGCAATTTTCATTTCTTGTCTCAAACAATTTAGCCTGGTGGGTTCTTGTGCTACAAAACCATGTATCCCTAGTATAAGGGTTATGATAAATTTAATAAATAAGAATCTAACATTGAAATTAAGAAGTTAAGATATTTATTTGATCAAAATACCTCAGCCTGAACAAGCAGACTATGGCATTAATGGACTTAATTACCTAATACAGCATAATGGAACTGATTGTTAATCTGGCATAATAGTCAGGATAGCACAGGTTCAAGAAAGTGAAACTTTGGCAGAGCTTATGTTAGTGAAAAACCTTAATTTGGAGCTGAAGTATCCAAAAGACAGTACCTGTGAGCTGTGGAAAATTGTACATAACAACCATAAAGAACAGTTTCCAAACTTGTTCCAGCTGGCTTAGATAGTATGTACATGCCCATTCAGACAGCAGATTGTTTAATGGGGTTCTCAGCAATCAACAATATTCATACTTGGGTAAGGAACAGGTTAAGCTCAGAAAGAATCAACAAATTATTGCTTATACAGCTAGAGGCAACATTTTTTTAAAGATTTCAATTTCATTAGGGTATAACAGAGTGGATCAGGCTGAAAAGGAGATGGATATTGAAGTGTTAGGTAAATATTAAACTATGGTTGTTTCCTTCTACTCCTCCTTTTTGTTCTACTCCCTCCTTATTTTTGTTAAAAGGGGGGAGTTCCCCACTTCAAATAAAATCCTTGCAGCATCTCTGCATGCTATGATGATGATCTAGTCCAGATGCCCAGTACAATTCTTTGATCATCTACAGTTTACGCATGGGACACCAGAGAGTTTCCATTTATTGTGATGATCCAGTCCCAGTTGCCCTGTACCATTTTGAGACAGTTAACAATTCATCTGGGACACTGGATGGCTTCAGCACCAACCCCTTCTGCATCACAGTCCAGCACAGGCTAGAGTGACAATCCAGTCCCTGATGCCACGATGTATGTATGTAGTAGTGTTGTACAGCACCTAAGCTCAAAGGTAGCTATATGGTGCAAACTAAAGTTAAAGTTTGAAAATCCCAGATGCCCAGTATCAAGCTCAGACCTTTGACAATTCACGTAGGGAACACAATATAGCTGCACTAGTCCCACCTATGTCATGAACCAGTACAGGCTACAACAACAGTACAGTCCTTGATATCTGATAATATTCCTAAACTAATCTTTCATATGGCTTATGCTATTATAAAGCAGCTCATCACTCACTTACCAGATGTCTTAGCTGTGTCAATTATTCTTCACCTGGCAGAAGAGATGCATTCTCTGCCTGTCCACTATCAGGGCAATCATTACATTGCCATTTTCTGATCTAAATAGGCCACCCAAGAGACAAACTTCACAGTGGTCCAGGGCCATGACCTAATTTCATTAGAGAAGTCAGAGAAATAGGAGAGACCTTTTAAGGCATGCAAAATGAGGGACGTTTCTTCCCTTTTTTTTCAATCCAGTTACACTTCTGAACATACTGGTGGGAGGAATTCAACTTCTCAGTTGAACTGGAGGCACTACCATGCTGACCAGAAAATGATACAGGTTGTTTTGGAGGGCTCCCAGATCATGTTCTGTGCCCCTACCCCATTTTAATATGACCTATCATTACAGATGTCCCAATAGATGTCACCTGTATAAAACAGACTTCTTGCAGTAGAATTACACTCTCCTTACAGAAAGTAGGGATTGTTCATACATAATCACCCCGGCATTTTACTCTGGATGTTTTTTAGTATCAAAAGTTGATCAGAGGTCTAAGTTCTCCCAACCTCTTCATTTGAGCACCATGATTTAGAATGGAGACCCTGAGACTGGTCCTTGCTGCCGTTTATGACAGGTGTGGTATGCCAATTCATGGTTTTCTCATATGGTCTGAACATCAGCCCCTGGGTCTTTGTGAGAATTATGGACAATCTCATGTCACTCTTCCAAGCCACTGTCACATCCCTGACTTTTAGCTACATGCATGGCATTCTGTAAAAGCACCTGGTGGGTTACATTCTATATCAAGACATGAAACTCTTGTTTCATTTCTGCTTTGCATTGGATTCCTTGTTAACAGGGACATATCCATTATTGCACCCTCTCAACATTTTACGTGGTGGAGAATGGATTTCAGCATGCATGTTACAGGTCCTTGTTTCCTCAATAACATGACTTATAATCATTAAGATAGCATGTTTTATTCATTCAAAGAATTGCACATCTGTCATGGATTTTCTTCACCTAGTGGATCTCCACGATGCAACAGCAGATCTTAACATCTTGGGCTGCTTGTTTTTGAGACCATTGCAAACGATTCTCTTGTCCCAGTAGTGACTAAAGCTTTGCCCACTGTATCAGGCAATCCAGTTTCGTTTATACAAGAGATCCTATGACAGCAAATGGAAGAAC
Organism: Megalonaias nervosa; assembly: GCA_016617855.1. Classification (NCBI taxonomy): domain Eukaryota; kingdom Metazoa; phylum Mollusca; class Bivalvia; order Unionida; family Unionidae; genus Megalonaias; species Megalonaias nervosa. The sequence goes on from JAECUM010003768.1 coordinate 36,900, forward strand.
CTCACATGGTTTATGGCAGGTTTTCCCCTGTAGATTTGACCTCCAGAAATTATGATTGTCATGAAAGCAAGCATGATCAGCAAGCCTTCTTCCTTTTTTGCAGGGAGTCATTGGGTTGTGGATCCTTCATCATGTTAATATCACAGAAACAAAAGCCATAGTCAATGCATTTCAATCAATGCAAGAGACTTTGTCTGGAAAGGGTGTTCTCATTCTGTACAACTTTAATGTGGCAATTATATCAGAAGACTTGGGAGACTATCTGCAGTTGCATCATGATGATTAAGTTTCACTCATGATGGTTTCTATGGGTTTTTTGCGAAGAACAGGTTCCCACTCATGGACAATTGGTCCTTCATTGTGAAACCTCTTTCCTTATGGATCCTTCTCCACAAAGTTGCTACAGGACCTCTTTAAAGTGGTGCCTGCAATGTACAGAACAGTTTAGAAGAGAGAGATCTTGTTAATTTTTCAATCACAGAAGGCAAGGACAGTATATCAGCTCAGACTTTACCATTCAGGATATGATGGGTTATTTGCTCTGCATGTCAAGAACTCACCAAAGACTAGATGAGTTACTTGTACATATTGGCACATAATGTTAGAGCAGTACCACTAGCACATCATTCAAGTGTAACTGTTTCTCTCAGGGATTTTTCGTCTGAAAGGGCATAGTTTGACTTTGCAGAACCTGTAACAGCAGCATAAGAGGCTAGGATCATTCAGCAGCTTCCCAAAGGCACAGCTACTGGACTTTTGCTGGTTTTAGGGAGAGGCAATTTTCTCTTCAAGCACTGGACTTTTGCTGGATTTAGGGAGTGACAGTTTTCTCTGCAAGCCACATATGAGCATACTGTGATACAATAACCTGCATCTCTCACAAGATCTGAAGCTGCTTCACATACATAAGGGGATCAGAGATTTTTGGTCCTTTGCTGGGGTAATGGGGTGTAACTCTCCACCTCTTCCTTATTCTAATGTATTCTGATCAGTTAGTGTATGTGAAGAAGAAACCATTTTTTGAAGTAAAATATGTTTCCTCTATAATACTTATTGTGTGTGATATGGACACTCTCAGCTTTCCCACAGTGACATTTTATACCCGACAGAGCATGCATATCTGTTCCAGTAGTAACTGATGTATGGACAGGTTTTGGTGCCAGTCACTCTAAAGGAAGCTAACTCTTGTAAAATTAAAAATAAAAAAACTTGTGAGGGCTGTATTTGCAAGATAGTGGTGGTACTCCCTAATGTATTATAATCAGGTAATTATTGTCTGAGAAATATTTTTTACTTCAAAACTTGGTATCGTTAAATAAATATGTATGATCATTGACCTAAGTGTCAGGACACTTCAGATTACATTTTGGTCTCTACAGGGGTGAAATATCTGAGATAAATCATTGAAAGACACTCCTGGGTCATGCCATTTAAACATAAAACTGTCACCCAGGAGTAATAACTTGAAAAATACTGAGATCTCCAACCCTTAAACTATGTGTTTAAACTTACTGGGAATGAAAAGACAGATATGCAACCAGTATTGGTCCCAGTGTCTACCCTTGTACTTTGTTATAGGCCAGAGATAGAAAAAAATCTGAATACAACTATAAAATAATGCCAATAACCATTTTTCCCAATGTTGAAGGTTAGGCAACCCAAAAATATATAATTAAAAATGATTGTGTTCAAAATTATAATGGAATTTTATAGTTTCCAGCAACATTCATTTGCTCATTGAATTCAGCCTTGGGATACCTATAGCAGGGTGCTGGAATTAGCTATATATAATTCCATGGTTGAGGGTTGAGTGATTACTGTCAGTAAGAGTGCACACTAATCCACATGTGTGACTACTCATTATCTGAGTCAGTAATTAAAGTCCATACTAGCAGCCTTTCTCAGGGAGAATCCTTAAAAGAAACAAGACTTGTGAATGTTTGTCTTATATCAGCACACCAAAAAATGGTAGTGGTTACTTTCATCTTTGACCTAGCACAGTGTTTGCCTATGATAAAGATCATGTATTACACTTTCTCTGTTGAAGTAGAACATGTGACAGTTACTTCTGTTGGGTAACTTTAGCTAAAGGAATATGGCAAGTTTAAATCAACAAGCGAATCACAATTGTTGTTGCATTCTACAATGGTTTGTAGGGTAATGGCTAAACAAAAACAAACATACATGGAAAGTTAACAGCTCCCTGAAAGTTTAAATACTTGATTTAATAATGTTGGAAAGAAATAAAGAAATACCATTAATTTTAGTGACGTGAACCAAAATAAATAAAAATATGGCTAAGTTGCAGGTCAAGGGTGGCATACTACTAGTAAGTTGATAGAAGACAAGGAATCATAAAAAAGAACATTGTTCAATTATCATTTATATGTTAGTCTCAAATAGAAAAAAATAAGTGTTTATACTTGTAAACTTGTGTGACACTATACATTTGCAGGACTGATAGTGAGTTCCAATTATAGTAATTAGGATTCAATTTATGTATATGTATGTATGTATGTATATATATATATATATATATATATATATATATATATATATATATATCAAAGGTTGGTGAAAACTGTTGATTAGAGCAATCTTAAGGGCAGCTGCTGTAATTAGTCAGGCAACTAGGTTGGTGAAAACTGTTGATTAGAGCAATCTTAAGGGCAGCTGCTGTAATTAGTCAGGCAACTAGAAACTTCTGATGGGCAACTATACATCTGTATTTTCAAATCTGGTTGGCCAGGGATACTCAGTCTTTTGTTAGAATTGCTCCACCCTAGTATGAGGTACAGATTTAAGGGGGTAACTAGTCAACAGATACCCAGAACAATCATATGAATCCCTGTCTTCAGTGAGTGTAATTGATACTGCAACCCCAAATATTTAAAAATTAAAACTGGACAATCTAGGTGGATTTTGGGTAGTAAGACACTGGTTCAGAATAATTGTAAGCTACAAAGAACATGGTTATCATGTCAAATATGCAAATTGATTTTGTGAGGGAATGCAATTTTAAGACATATTGGTTCACTAGTCCATGTTCTTTTTAAGATGTTACATCACCCTGACGCAGTCCCTCCACCTGATCATGAGTGGTGCTCCAGCAGGCCCTGCAGGAACAGGCAAGACAGAAACAACAAAAGATCTGGGAAGGGCCCTTGGCATCATGGTGTATGTCTTCAATTGCTCAGAGCAGATGGACTATAAAGTATGTCACATTTTTTGCTCCTTCTCTGTGACTAATAATAATACAGTGTTCTCTCACTATAAGGCATCTAGGCATAACATTGTCTCTATTATAAGGTGGGTATGGTTGTGGATCCCTCCACATTATGTAATAGTAATACTGTGTACAATGTACCCCAGTATAAAGTGACCTCAGTATAACACATGCCCATTTATAAAGTGGTTGTGGTCATGGATCCCAATACATTAATAGTAATACTGTGTATAATATACCCCAGAATAGAGTGACCTCAGTATAACACATTCCCATTTATAATATGGGTGTGGCCATTGATCGCATTACATTAATTGTTATTATGTGTACAATGTACCTTAGTATAAAGTGAGGAATCACTGTAATAATAACTATGATAATGATGATAATAATAATAGCAATGTTAGTTTGGACAGTTTTTCAAAACAAATCAGTCTAACTTCAGGCTTTCATTAGTTGTGTAAGACTCTTTTTTGTTCTTTCTCACACATACACAAACAGAACAATTTTTTGAGCCCACATATACCCTCTTGTTTTAACACACAAACATATGGAAAAACCTGTGTACTCACTTGTCTGAAAATGAGTGATTGCTATCATGTGCAATACAATTATACCTGACATAAGATATTGCACACATAAAAAATGTTGTTTTGTGGGTGTAACAGTATTTTTCAGCATATAATAGGCTATGCATGATAGCAAGTATATCTGATGGAGGCAGAACCCAGGAAAACCCAGGGAAGAACCACTGATGCACATGAAGCTACTAGCAACCTTTCTCACATATTCACATTGGCTAAGCCCAAGACTCCAACCCATGTCAGCGATCTGTAAAGGTGAGTCCAGTGCTCCACAGATACAAGAAATAAGCAATAAGCTAGCACATGGGTTGTAAATAGAGCACCAGGTAGCACATAGGATATATAATGAGCAGCCAGCTAGCACTTAGCCTGTAAAATGAGCAGGATGCCAGCACATAGTTTGCACAGGTAGCAGCCAGGTAACACATAGGGTGTAACATTAGCAGCCAGCTAACACAGGGGATGTAAATTAAGTAGCCAGTTGGCACAGAGGATATAAATTTAGCAGCCAATAGGTACATAGGATATAAATCCAGCAGCCAGTTAGCACATAGGATATAAAATGAGCAGCCAGCTGACACATAGGATATAAATTTAGGAGCTGTTTAGCACATGTGATATAAAATTTGCAGCCAGTTGGCACATAGTATGTAAACTGAGCATCATGCTAGCACATAGGCTGGAAACTGAGCAGACAGACAGCACATAGGGAGCAGCCAGCTAGCACAGAGGATGTAAAATGAAATGTAGTTTTATTTCTTAGAATATGTTTTCTTCCATATCCTTTGAGCATTTGTATTCACAGAATAACAGCCTTGTGTTTTGAGAATTTTGTGCTGATTTTACTGTTCAGTGATGGGCTAACAGAGCTGATAGAACTGATATTTGCTCAATAAATCTAGCAATAATATGCACAGATCTTCAAATACACAATTGATGTTTCCATTCAAGAACATTTACACATTTTTGTGTACAATCGTATAAACTGATAATTCCATGAAGCTTTACTTAATGAGGTGGATCATAACATTAAAATGGTGCCAACATTTCTTACAGTTTATTGTACATTTCACAGTTTCAAATTGTGACTGGTAGCCAATCTACTGGGACAGCTTGCATATTTCTTATAATAATATTTATTATTCTATGATTCAATTATTGTAGAGCACTAAAAATATACACAATCTTTCTGTTTTAGTCTATTGGCAACATCTACAAGGGTCTTGCCCAGTCTGGAGCCTGGGGATGCTTTGATGAGTTCAACCGTATTGCTGTTGAGGTGTTATCTGTAGTGGCCGTTCAGGTCAAAACCATCCAGGATGCCATCAAAGCAAAGAAAACCACTTTCAGCTTCTTGGGAGAAACAATAAAACTTAAATTCACTGTTGGTCTCTTCATCACCATGAACCCAGGTTATGCTGGTCGTACTGAGTTGCCAGAAAACTTGAAAGCATTGTTCAGGTGTGTATATATTTGTGCAGAAATGTATAACAATTCTGAAAACTATGCCAAAATAAATCAGTGAAGTTCAGATAGACAGTTGTGTAAGAGTAGCTCAGGGAATAGAAAAAGACTTACATGGCAGGAACATGAAGAATTGAATAGGTAAGACCATTATGTTTGAGACTGAATAAAGAATACCAAGGCTAGAAAATTTCAAACAAGCATCAGCTGGTCCATTTGGTATAAAAGGGAAATACTCATGGAAGTTATGCCTCATTTGTAGGTACATTTGGTGCGATAGAAGGCTTTTAGAACTTACGAGGCAATGTGTTTCCTCCAAGAGTATTTCCCCTTTGTTTCCCAACTAGGTCATGCAATGTTCATATATAAAGAAATGTTTTGTGAGGGAAAAATGAAAAAATGAGAAAAAAAAATCCCAACACTTTTCTAGCATTGTTTATAAATTTGTGCAACCAAGTTTGATAAGCATCAAAGCAAGTCTGATTTAAAGATTTTTTATATATTTTTATAGAAAGCATTGCTTTGCCATGGACTATTCTGCTGTTAAACAGAGATGTTCTCCCAGGTATACCTGTTAGTAATTCTTCAGGCAACTGTTATTATTACCAGGACATTGCATTTATAAATTAAAAACTTCCTTACAGTATCTAATGGTAACAGATATAAGAATTTCTTGTTTACTTCATAGTGTGTGTGCTATTTTATTAGTTAATGATTAGTAATGCTATCATTTTGCATGTTTGTTTTTTCTACTATAGGCCATGTGCTATGGTTGTACCAGATTTTGAGCTGATTTGTGAAATCATGTTGGTGGCTGAGGGCTTCATTGAAGCTAGATTGTTGGCCAGAAAATTTCTGACCCTCTACAGCTTATGTAGAGAACTCCTCTCAAAACAGGTAAATAAAGTTTACAAATTAATACCTCTGCAACAAATCCTGTTTTCTCAGTGTATATGTAGAGGAAGATATGAAATTGTTTGTAATTGTGATTGAAATTGTGACATTCCTACATTTATCTTCCAGTAAATTAAATTAAAATCAGTTTTCTGAAAAATGTCCACAAGCTATTCACCTGTGAACACATTTCATTTCCATCTCAGAACCAGGTGTACATATTTGTTACATCTTGCTGCAAAAATTGCATTATGTTAACTTGTGCCTTATGCATTTCCTAGCTCAGGAAAGTTTTAGAAATGTGTGCTCATTGTTTGAAGAATGAAGATTTCATGTCTGCTTGGATGTATTGCCTGCTTTCAGATAAATGCCTCCATATATCATTGTTTTGGTTAGTGTCCACCATAACAGATGTTGTGTAAGTCAGTAAGTCCCATGTCATCACTAGCTAAGCTAATAGTTGTGCAGGAAGCGTGATACCCCCATAATCATTGCTAAGGAGGGAAATGAAGTCATTTCCGCACCTTGAAATTACCCCTAGCGCTACATATCTCATAGTCCTTAAATTATACCATCATTTAACAACTAATCAACATTAGAGTAAACATCTAGCAAAGGATTAATTTCCTAAAATAATAATAATAATAATGATGATGCAAGTCACTTGTGTACATACAGTGCAATGCACATTCAGAAAAAACCCAGTGTCACTCTACAGAAATATTTGAGTAAGTTGCAGTTCTTAACAATTTTCTGAAGTATTATGTCTGACAAATAATGAAAGTCTGTCAATAGATTGTGTGATGTGCAGAAGTACTTAAGATTGAAAATGAAGCATCTTTTCTGGGCATTTGTTTTGATTGAAAGTAAATCCTTTATAGCTTGATTTTTCTACCAAGCTTAGAAAAAGACAAAAGAAGTAGATTGAGACAATATTTACAGCCGTGGTGTTATATCTGTGTGTAGCTTTGTGTTATAATAGATTGACAAGTTTGTAGGTTTAAAACCTGCTACATTATATCTGTGTGTAGCTTTGTGTTATAATGGATTGACAAGTTTGTAGGTTTAAAACCTGCTACATTATATCTGTGTGTAGCTTTGTGTTATAATGGATTGACAAATTTGTTGGTTTAAAATCTGCTACATAAGTAGTCTTTGCCAAGTTAATATTTTGTTTAAAAATGCACATTAGATTAGATTCTAATATAGATTTTATGTATTATATGCCAAAAGTACTGAACTTATTTGAAAACTGGTAAAGAGAGCATTAGAAATTACTTTTTAAGGGAAAAGTTATAGTACAAGTCACATAGCTCATGTATGCGGTTTAAGTCACTTTTTGCAGCTGTCGGTGTCATTTTGGAGTAATTTATTACACATACCTTTAGATGGTATTTATTCACTTAATTTTGTGCCTTGTCCATCCAAATTGCATTGAAGATTATTGTATAAATTCCTCGAAAATGATCAACAGCAAATTCAATGATAATGTACTTTGACATTTTTTGACATAATCAAGGAAGTGGGGTGATCTCATTTAAACCGGTTTCGTCATGCACTACAATTTAAGAGGAAATGCTTGTGGTAAGGAAAAAGTTGTACTACAAACATAAACAGAGACACGACAAAGTCATCATTTATATACAAAGCCTGGGGAAACACCGGCAGGAAAAAATTGGCACACAAATCCAATAAATTGGAGGCTGTTATGTAACTTCACTTATATCTTCTATATGGTATGTGATATCTTTTATTTCAATTCATACATAATACCTATTTTTCCCACCCAAAAATCATGATTGAATAAACTTTGTTATAACTATATTATGATTAAATTTAAAAATAAAATTTTTTTTTAAACTTATATCAGTAAATGTGCTTACATGACCTGTGTGACTTGTACTATAGATGACAACAACCTGCAGTTTCTTAAGTTACTGGTACTTTCAAAATTAAAATATGAAACTGTACCTACTTCTGTGCCATTTGATATTTATTATCAGTATTATTGGATCTGCTTTTTCTCATTGAAATGCTATAATCATTTAAGGTTTTATTTTCAGGATCACTATGATTGGGGTCTGCGTGCCATCAAGTCTGTATTGGTAGTGGCAGGTTCCCTAAAGAGAGGAGATCCCACCAGGCCTGAGGATCAGGTAAAGTACAACCCTAGATCAATGTATCCATTTGCCAAACATACATCAACTATTTGAAGGAGAAACACACCTTTTTGACATAAGGCATGGTTTAAATGTCTTTAAAATGATGTCCAAAACTAACAGTGAGTTTAGGTATTTCAAGCATTTAATTTAATATTAAATTGACTGTAAATTGTATGGTGCAGTTGTTTTCCAAGCTAGTTTGGGCATTCAGATATTTAATTTAATACTAAAGTGACTGTAAATTATATAATATAATACCTTTCCAAGTTAGTTTGGGCATTCAGGCATTTAATTTAATTCTAAATCAAGTGTAAATTATATAATGTAATAGGTTTCCAAGCTGGTTTGGGCGTTCAGACATTTAATTTAATTCTAAGTTGACTGTAAATTATATAATGTAATAGGTTTCCAAGCTAGTTTGGGCATTCAGGCATTTAATTTAATTCTAAACTGACTGTAAATTATGTAATGTAATAGCTTTCCAAGCAGGTTTGGCCATTCAGACATTTAATTTAATTCTAAGTTGACTGTAAATTATATAATGTAATAGGTTTCCAAGCTAGTTTGGGCATTCAGGCATTTAATTCTAAACTGACTGTAAATTATGTAATGTAATAGCTTTCCAAGCTAGTTTTAGCATTTCAGACATTTGATACTTAATTGACTGTAAATTGTATGATGTAATAGCTTTCCAGTTCCAAGCTAGTTTGGGCATTCCAACATTTAATACTAAATCGACTGTAAATTGTATGATGTAATAGCTTTTTAATCTAGTATGGGCATTTCAGGCATTTAATTTAATAATAAATTTACTGTAAATTGTCAGGTTTTGATGAGAGCCTTGAGAGATTTCAATCTGCCCAAGATCGTAGCTGACGACATTCCTGTCTTTATGGGTTTGATTGGAGACTTGTTCCCAGCACTGGATGTTCCTAGAAAGAGAGATGCTGACTTTGAAAAGGATGTCAGACAGGCCACACTTGATCAGAAACTGCAGCCAGAAGAAAATTTTATCCTGAAGGTAAATCCCTTCACATCTGTAAGTTGAATTGCAAGACTTTTATCAGCACAATTGTCAAAATTTTAGTCAGCTTTATTTCTTAACTAAACTGTTGAAAATGGAAGGTGCTCAAACTAGTTCCTTTGTTCTAAAGGCTACTTTAGCAAATGGTGTGCAGCATACCACCAAAGTCTTGTTTATTTACCAAATCCTGTTTGCATTTCACAAAGTTTTTAAATTTTAAATGGTTTATGTAGTTTAAGCAATCGAAGATCATTACAAAATTTAACTAAGGCTTTTTTGACCTAGCATTTGGATTATTGTAAATTGTTTCTTACAGTGATTGTGAATGTAAAGGTTGCAGTAAATGTAGGAGTTTTGTGTCAATAACTTTCTTCTTCTTGTCTGTGTCAAAACTTGCTTTGCCAAATATTTTAATGGACAAATGAGATCATAATGATTGATTTCTTGCCACAGGTTGTACAGTTGATGGAGTTGTTTGAAGTCCGTCATTCTGTTTTCTTACTGGGCAATGCTGGAACAGGGAAGAGCTGTGTATGGAGGACACTTAACAGAACCTACAAAAACCAAGGCAAAAAGCCAACAGCTGTGGATCTAGATCCTAAGGCTGTGACAAACAATGAACTATTTGGAATCATCAATCCAGCTACCAGAGAATGGAAGGATGGTAATATAATACTTCCTCAGTATGGTAAATTAAAACACAGGGAAGGCAGTTTGTTCAAAATAAATGCCTAGGTATTCTGATTACTCAAAGAGTGTATATGAAAACCATTCAGAATTCCAAATTGTATCTCTAGTGTCCACTCCACATTAAAAGTGCCTTCCCTGGGTCCCAAGTATATTTTACAGGAACAACCTTGCTAATAACTTAAGCATTTCTCATTTTTTTGTATCATTCAGATGAGTGTAAGTGTAAAACAACAATTGGAAAATTAGAAATTATTACTGTTGATTTGATAAAACCATTGTGGGTGGTTGGAATGTATTTGTTCTGTGGTGGAATGAATGAAAAAGGATGTTGTAAAGAGAAACAATTGATAAAAGGCCTGTATTTGCTGCTCAAGCTAGTTTATTGGCATTTAGTAAAGTTTCTATTGAAATTGCAGTTACAATTTATATCAGATGTCACACTATTACTGGATAATATTACTTCATCATAACAGATGAATCTTTATGCTGAAACAGATGAAGTGAGGACTTTGAATGAGAGCTAAACTTCTTGGAAGTCTGCCATTGTATTTGCAGGTTTGTTCTCTGTGATCATGAGAGACTTAGCCAATATGTCAGGTGATGGACCCAAATGGATTGTCTTGGATGGTGACATTGATCCCATGTGGATTGAATCCCTGAACACTGTAATGGATGACAACAAAGTGCTTACACTGGCCAGTAATGAGAGAATCCCACTGACACCATCTATGAGACTTCTGTTTGAAATCAGTCACCTGAGAACTGCAACACCAGCAACGGTGTCTAGAGCTGGAATCCTCTACATCAATCCTGGAGATCTGGGATGGAATCCGTAAGAAGTTTTTTCAGCAATGCAGATAATAGACATATCAGACTTGATTTGAAGCCATATCAGATAATAGACATATTAGGCTTGATTTGGAGCCATATCAGATAATAGATATATCAGACTTGATTTGAAGCCATATCAGATAATAGACATATCAGACTTGATTTGAAGCCATATCAGATAAGACATATCAGACTTGATTTGGAGCCATATCAGATAATAGACATATCAGGCTTGATTTGGAGCCATATTTGTTTTATTAAGGTTTTTAGGTTTGAAAATTTGCTAAGCCAGTTTTAAGAAATTTTGCACCGATCGCAGTTCATCCAGAAATATTAGTGGCATTGTATTTCAGCCCTGGTAGTGTGGGAGTTATATATTTACAGATGATGTCACCAAGTTTCTATTTAATATGTTCATATATAAATGTAACTTATTATAAGTGCTTTGTTTTCTTTATTGTGTGTGCAACTTTATACTTGTACTCTGTATGTAAATATGCATATCATAAAGGGTCACAAGGAGGATTAGGGTTCTATGCAACTAATTGTGTCACCATCTCTAAATAAAGCCATTATTATTATATTTATTATTATTATTATTAACAGTAGATATCAATGTAAACAACATGGTGACTGTTTACAAGCAGTCTCACTTATATTGGAAAGATGGTTCATAATGATCATCATACCCATTAGCTAGAATAAAGTTGGTTAGGGCTTTGTTTGGATTAATGGGATGGCATTAGCTAGTATAAAGTTGGTTAGGGCTTTGTTTGGATTAATGGGATGGCATTAGCTAGAATAAAGTTGGTTAGGGTTTGTTTGGATTAATGGGATGGCATTAGCTAGAATAAAGTTTGTTAGGGCTTTTTTTGGATTAATGGGATGGCATTAGCTAGAATAAAGTTGGTTAGGGTTTGTTTGGATTAATGGGATGGCATTAGCTAGAATAAAGTTTGTTAGGGCTTTTTTTGGATTAATGGGATGGCATTAGCTAGAATAAAGTTGGTTAGAGTTTGTTTGGATTAATGGGATGGCATTAGCTAGAATAAAGTTGGTTAGGGTTTGTTTGGATTAATGGGATGGCATTAGCTAGAATAAAGTTGGTTAGGGTTTGTTTGGATTAATGGGATGGCATTAGCTAGAATAAAGTTGGTTAGGACTTTGTTTGGATTAATGGGATGGCATTAGCTAGAATAAAGTTGGTTGGGGCTTTGTTTGGATATTTGGAGGTATCTAGTACAATGGGCTGAATCTCACAAAACCTCAGAAGTAAATACACATTTGTTTAGTCCTATTTGGCAGACAAAAGCAAAAAGATGACTTAGGTTGGTAAGGATACTGGCAGTTCTCAGCTTATGTTTTGTATTATATGTCACCAAAAGCATAGCACCACTATAGTCTGACAAGAGTAAATCCAAACTAATGTCTGATATTACTGCTGTACCAGTGTACCTGATAATATCACATTAAAATCTTGCAAATTTGTAGAGGCTGTAGAAGATTACAAAACAAATATGCAGATCAAGTAAACCTTTGGCAATTGTTCTGGTTTATCTTGATATTAGAAAATGTATACAGTAACATCCTAGAAAGCCTACACTTGTATGGAAAGTTATGAAAAAGCTTGTTTTTGTCATTGATAAGAGAATGCAGTAAAGCATTTAAAGCAATCACAAATACAAGTTATTCATTACTAATGATATCTATTCAGGTCATATATTTATAGGTAAAGAAAAGTTCTATAATATATGGCAGGCAGAACAAAATTTTTTTACTATGAGATCATCCTAAAGCCGTTACATCTATGAAAAGGCAAAAGAACTTTTTTAAATATATTATGTTGAGGGGAAAAATATAATTTTGTTTAATATCTGTCTTGATAAAAAAAGAGTCAATTGCAGTTGATAGTATGGGCATAGCTTTTAAATTACATTTAGTTTTAGCTAGATCTTATGACATTGGCACACAAATATAGACTGTTCTCAGTCATATCTCCAAAATAAAAGACTTATTAAATATAAAGGAGTTATTTAACATTTAGATATATAGTTGTCTTACAAATTTTATTCAGTTTTCTTCAAAGCAACACTGGATCAGTTGATTTGGTCCTTTCTTTACAGTTATGTACAGAGCTGGATTGATACTCGAGAGGTTCAGTCAGAGAAGGCCAATCTTTTGATTCTCTTTGACAAATATGTCCCACTGTGTCTGGACACTATGCGCCTGAGATTCAAGAAGATCACCCCAATTGCTGACATTGCCCATGTGCAATTCCTGTGTTACCTGCTTGAGTGCCTATTGACTCCAGAAAACACACCACCTGACTGCCCCAAGGAGCTGTATGAGCTCTATTTTGTTTTTGCCATTGTCTGGGCCTTTGGCGGGGTCACTTTCCAAGATCAGGTGAGATGCCAAAGGATATGAAGAACATTTTTATGTCACTGTATGATCATGTCTGATTTTTCTTTCTTTTTTAACATTCTTTTCAGTCTTTTAGCATTGGTCTTTTATGTAATTTTGTTAACTGTTAAAAGTACTTGTAGTTTTGTTTTTAACTTTGTGTTAGTATTTTTTGTTTGTATTTGTGCTTAATCTAGCTCCTAGTCCATTTTTAGTCATTTTTACGTTGATTTTCTCTTACTTGCCTCATAACTTTTCAGTGGCCATAATTCTCTGAATGTGCTTTTTTTAACTTAGTTTTCTTGCACCATTTGGAATGTCTTAAATTCTAGTTATGTTATGTTATGTATGTATGTATGTGTATTAAAATAACATCATGTCTTTTAAAGTTGTTGTTTTAAATAGGTATGTTATGTATCACTATTATCACTATATTATGTCCCATGTTTTATGTGTCATGTGATATGTCTTAAATATTGTTATGTCTCTGTGCTTTATGTGTTATGTGATGTGTCTAAAATATTATATTGTTATGTCTCTGTGCTTTATGTTTAATGTGATGTGTCTAAACTATTATATTGTTATGTCTCTGCTTTATGTGTAATGTGATGTGTCTAAAATATTGTTATGCCTCCATGCTTTATGTGTCATGTGATGAGTCTAAAGTATTATATTGTTATGCCTCCATGCTTTTTGTGTCATGTGATATGTCTAAAATACTCCTTTGGCTCAATCTGTATATCATTGATTCTTTGTTTGTACAATAGCTCTTCAGAACTAATGCTTATGTCAGATGTTAGATACAATTTCTTATGTCCTGTATCTGCCATACATTTGTTTATTTTCCACATGGGTTTTCAGTCCTCCTTATGATTGAAGATCATCATATTTAATATTAACAAACTAGGTTAACAAAAATAAGCATATACCAGCTTCTATTCCATGTGAAACATCCAAATTACAAATATTATTACTGTATTTGTCATTCTGCACAAAGGATAATTGTTGTTACTTTTATCATTCCTATTTTTCTTGTTTTTATTGATATTATCAGACACCTACTTGTCTTATAGTCCTATATGAATTTTGCAGTTGGAACAGTCTTGTAAATGAATAAATTTATGATATACTTCAATGTGCATTTTAAATGAATAGAATTTATGATATACTTCAATGTGCATTTTAAATGAATAGAATTTATGATATACTTCAATGTGCTTTTTAAAAATATATTATAAGAAAACAAGAGCAAGAAAAAAGTTTCTTTTTTGTATTTTTACACTTTAGAATGACCTTCCAACATTTGATAAACAGAAAGTTCACACTTCAATTACATTGTCTTTGAATTCTTGTAATTTGTTTGATCTCATGAAAAGTTGAATTATTTAATAAACCCATTTGATATGTACACCTTATTTAATAAATCCATTTGATGTGTACACCTTATGTAATAAACCCATTTGATATGTATACCTTTCAGCTGGTGGATTACAGAGTCGAGTTCACAAAGTGGTGGACAACTGAATTCAAGGTCATCAAGTTCCCAGCCCAAGGCACTGTCTTTGACTATTTCATTGACCCAGAATCCCGCAAGTTTGAACCCTGGACCAAAAAAGTGGATAAGTTTCAAATGGACCCAGATATTCCATTGCAGGTCTGTGCATAACAGGCTAATATAACTTTATTTGTCAATTATAATTGCTGTTCCATTAAGACAGTTCTTCTTTTTCTAACCTTTGTATAATAATAATAATAATAAAGACTTTATTTAATGATGGTATCTCAGTTAGTCTTACAGTAGAACTAATCTACCTTTAAACTTTTTAAGATATATTTACAGATATATAGAGTGCTGTTATCACCCATCTGATACATACATGCACACACACACATGCACACACACATTTTTGTCCACAAAACAGCAGAATATAATCAGTAAACAGCTGATATTATTGCACAGGATACCACAAGTAATCTGCTACTTCAATCTGTTATACATACTGATAGCCAATACATCTGAGCATATAAAAGAACATTTACTTTTTCCCAGTGAATAACATATATGTTTCATTTTGTGGGTGAAATATTTGTGTAGTTTTATTCCTGTCTGCCACTCATGAAAATACTGGGCTTTAATCCACTTGATCAAACATACATGTTATTCACTCAATGCAAGCAAATATCTTCCATATAGGAAAATTTCTTTTACTTGGGATAAAAGTCACATCACACTGAGCATTCACTGCCCATCTTGATTTAAAAATCATGATCATTATTTCACTTCTTGTCACACAGGCTACCCTGGTACACACAACTGAAACCACGCGTATCAAATGGTTCATTGATATGCTGCTGGCCAATAAACGTCCTGTGATGTTGGTGGGCAATGCTGGAACAGGAAAGACAGTATTAATGCAGGACAAATTAAAGAGCCTGTCAGAGGACTACATGGTAACCAACGTCCCCTTTAACTTCTACACAACATCCCAGATGTTACAGAATGTACTGGAGAAACCTTTGGAGAAGAAAGCAGGCCGTAACTTTGGTCCACCAGGAACTCGACGGCTTATCTACTTTGTGGATGACATGAACATGCCAGAGGTTGTTAGAAGTTTCATAATTGTTTTCCTTTAGTTCTTGAAAATTTCATGGTTTTATATGTTTTTAGTCTTGTGTGTGTGTGTGTGTACTCCGTTATCTAATCTCTTGAACATCATTGTGAACAGGGAATGTATTGGATGGTCAAAGTTTGTTTTTTTAGTAAATTATGTTTTTCCAAAAATCCTTATCCATATTATTATTAAACTCTTCCATACCTCCCCATATGGCTTAAAGTGGTAAACATCTGGTTGTTCTAGGAAAGGGGAGGCAATGATTAGAGTTATTTCCTTGCATTAATATAATCAGGAAAACATAATTTACTATAATATTTACTTTTACAGTTCTGTCAGTAGAAATTGAAGATTTCCATGAAATAGGAAAAAGCTGCAGAGTTTATTTCCATCCATTACACACGATTTACCTCTTACAGAAATCTTAGTATTGTTATGAGCATGGCAGGAACTGTAATTCAAAATCTTGATTCAAGAGGAATTTTGAAAATTTTAGTCAGAGAGGTGTCAAGTTATCCTGATTATCTATTAGCTACCTTGACTTTTGTGCATATTTTTGTTTTACAGTTCCTTTTTCATCATCCATAAATTTTGAATTTGTGTGTGTGTTTGCTTTGCATAAAGTAAAATGTCATTAAACCTATCTGTATTTGTTAGTGTGATCAGAGGGAATTCCCTGACAATATGTTAATCATCAGTAATTTCTGTTTGAGTTTATATTCAAGAATGGATTACTTTTGAGGTATATGTTGTTTTTTAGTTAAAATGTCAGTAGATGATGGGAAAACATTTTCTGCGTGACTGAATTGTTTATATATAATAAAATATTTTGAAAGAGTTTTGTAAACAGTTTATACTTTTCAGTTTGTTTTTTGAAGGAAAATGTGTTTTATATCTCCAGTTATTCCCGATTTACAATTTTGAGATTTTCAGTCATAGTTAAGTATACTTGTGTTACTTTTATAAAGACAAGCTTTTTTCTTTCATCATGTGTTAAATTATAAGCTCACAAAATATGCATTTAACATATATTAAAGGGTTTGTATATCTGCCTAACTGAGATCAGCTTAATTTCCAATTTGTTGTATATATTGCTTTCTTTAATAGCTCCACAACCACTTTATTTCAGGTTGACAAATACTTCACAGTACAGCCACACACTCTGATCCGACAACACATTGACCATCATCACTGGTATGATCGGTCCAAACTGACCCTCAAGGACATCCACAACACACAGTATGTTGCCTGCATGAACCCCACTTCTGGCAGCTTCACCATTGATTCTCGCCTGCAGGTAAATCAGTTGCTTCCATGTTCAGTTTTTAAAAAATATGATTTCCTTCTGTAAATGTCATGATTTCATTGTTTTACATTTTAGACTTTAGTCAAATGCTCAGCATTTATCAATGCAAGTCCAGAAAGGCAGGATTAGTGGATAAATCGGGCTATTCCAGAAATAAATGGAGGTGGGGAGACTTGAAGGTTCTAAATACGTATTTCGCATCAAATTTTGATTTAGATTTAGTAAAAGAAAATAAAACTCAAACAAGATATCACTCACACAAAATTACTTAATGAGCCTGCCTGCAATACCAACACATATGCTAATAACCTATTGCCATATACATTGTATCAGTCAAATGGCATCGTGTGCCAATACCAATGATGGTGCTAGAAATCCTCAAGTAGTTGCCAAATGTTTCATTGAAAATAGTGACAAGCAAATATCAAGAGTGCAAGAAAGTGACTAAACTTAGGATTTGTCCATTCTACATTCGACTTCTATTCAACTTTGGTAATTACATAGTATTTTCTTTTATATTCTCCTATATCTAAAATTGTTCTTCTCAAGCAAAGAAATTTAAGTTTATTGCCACATTATACATTTCTGAAGTTTCCTTTGTTGACAGATTTAATTTCTTACATCATTTGTACAACCTAGAAATATGTTAAACTAGCAGAAGTCAGCTGCCTCAAGGCAAAAATATATAGACAGCAGCATAAGCCCCATAACTGTAAATAGTTGAGTATGTTGTTTCTTTGTCAAATACATTACCTGATCATGATGCATTAGGTGCAGTTGAAATAAGTGGGGTACATTTCATATCACTCAGCCTGAGCCTACTGTAGCTCCATAAAGTTTGCTTGGCAATGGCAACTTCTTTTGTTGCCTAGAACAGGCATCAGATCATGGGCAACCAATCATGTTAACTGCACCTTTACTGGGATCATTCATCTGAAACACATCAACAATACCCTGTCAGGGGTCTGAAGTGGTACCTGAACCATGTCAATGCGATCAGTAGAGGAAAGTCTTAATTGTTCTTATCTCATATGGGTAGAAACAATCATTAGGCTTGGGCACAGTCATCCTGGATATATAAGGCTATTCGTGCAGCACATGGGGAACTAAAATCAGATGAGTTTTTTACGTATTTCAGTTCATGAGATTGGGGCAACGGGATGAGGTCAAACAGGAATTTTTTCTGGCTTTTACTTTGAAGACTCTCATGCCTCAGTTCAACCTAGTGGGGTCAATAAAGGCAGTGCAACAATCTCTCCTACATTTCAACAGCTTCATAATAATGCAGGTCATACTTTGCCTCTATCACAAGACCTACATTTTTGGTGCCATGTGCTTGACGGTATTTTCTTCATAATGAAGCTGCATCATATATACTATGAGACTGGAGTCTGGGCCAACTCTAGGGTTGGGGGATATTACTACCTCCTCCATTGACCTATTTTACTAATGTATAGGGTAACATATTTGAAGAAGAAACTAGTTTATGGAAGGTAAAAAGTCCTTTGATAATACTGACTTGATCATACTATGGGTACATCCTCCAGAACCCAGCTGCAGTTTTATCTCTGTAGAGCATGCACTTCCACTCAAGTCGTAACTTACTGTAAGGTTTTTGGCATCACTCCCTATATCAAAAGGGAAATGACCTTTCTTTTCTGTCTATATTATTAATCATGCAGACAACCCTTTAGCACCATTTGTTGCTATACTAAGTCAAGACATTTATAATGTGTCATTTGAAAATGGATTGCTAACCAGTACTACCCTAGATAATTGAAGACATTACACACTGAAAGTCTGTTTGAGCATTCAGGTTTCATGTTCTGACACCTACATGGAGAGTGTTACAATATTTCATATGCAAATTCAAATGGTTATTCAGCATTCTTTTTTCATTAAAATGCATGAACATCCTGTAGTCATTTTTTAGTAGGGAGAGTTATCTACTCTGTTGATAGGTCAGTTATTAATGGAATAGCCTATGACATATTTTCTGTCTCACTCAAGAAATATAAATTGCATGAAGCTTTAAATAGTCATATATGCACCACACTAGGGATTTTATCCTATGCTTCCTTTGCTTTCAGAGACATTTTTGTGTTTTGGCTGTTAACTTCCCCACCCAAGAGGCCCTAGTCACCATCTATTCCAGCATCTTAGGACAGCATCTGAGTATGAACAGTTTCATCTCAAATGTGCAGAAATATGCCTTGACCCTTGTCAACGGTGCCCTTGCGCTGCATGCCAAAATTGCAAGCACATTTTTGCCAACAGCCATTAAATTCCACTATGTCTTCAATTTGAGAGATCTGTCAAACATATTCCAGGTACATGAATCTTTGTAGAACTTTATCAGTGAACTGTATATATTTTTATTTTGTATATGTTTCTGTAATTCTCAATTAGAATGCACAAATCTAGATATCAATGGCTAAGTTTCTTGTTTTCCAACAAACCTATAAAAGCTGAACAAATAAAATTAATATTAAATTTAGGTACCTCACATGTTTTTTTCTTTAATGCTCTTTTTATCCATAGTGTTTGATGAAGGGCTTTTCAAATAGAACATACAAGAGACCCAGGGAAACACACTAACATTTATGTCACCTATGGATGCCATTTGGAATTTTGTATAATTTTTTAATAGAAGTCAAAATTATCTGAGTACCCAAGCAAATGTTTGGTGTTTTCTTTTACTGTCTTCTCTGAGCATCATGCAGATTTAAATGGACGGAGTAAGTGGTGTCAAACAGCATATCAACACATGACAGGGTATATCCTGCAAAAGCAATTGTAGTTATGTGTCTTGCCCACAAGTAAACAGTAATGATTGACCTAGCCTCTTCTGGGCAGGATTCTAACATGCACCATTTTGGTTGCAAGTCTTGCATGAACATCACTGTGCCACCTTGGCTCTAAATCTAACAAAATACTTTGGGTTGTTTAAATGTCACTGTCCAAAGTATCTTGTTTTATTTTAATTTTATTGTAAATAAACATCATATAAAGATACATTTACTGCTCATGTCCCAAGTAACCTTGTTTTCCTGATTTTGTACTGTACAGGGGATGCTGTTTACAACATCTGAGTGTATCAAGACACCAATTGATCTAGTCCGTCTGTGGATGCATGAGTCTCAGAGGGTCTACAAAGATAAGCTCATGGACAAGGAGGACATGGAGACATATGACAAAGTGGCAGCTGAAATCATCAAGAAGTCATTTGAGGTTGTTTTTATTTCTATTCACACACATTTTTAATTGTAGAATTTATTTACTGGAAAATGGATGTCTTTCTATGGGAAGTAGAAACAGTAGTGTATTTATGTCAGACTTGTATGTACATATGTCATCATCATCAGCTGGAAAATTATTTCTTGGATAAACATAACTACTGGATGTATTTGAACAAACAATATCATTTATTGTGGTAACAAACAATGTCAAAAGTTAATAAATTAATAACTCCAAAAATTAACTTATCTCTAAACTTTGAATATTGAGATGGCCAACCTATCTTCGCTAAGGCTTCAAGAGATAGTTTGATAAACTGAAGCTGGATCAGAGTGACTTTAATATATATACCGTATATACTCGCGTATAAGCCTGTTCGCGTATAAGCCGACCCCCCCCCCCAACTTGACTAGGTAGAAATAGGAAAAATTGCATGACCCACGCATAAGCCGACCCATAAGTTCACGACTACATCACAAAATGCACAATGTGAGTTCTAAATACCGGTACATTTATTTAGGCAAATTACATTACTAAAATAAATATTATCTTCAAACTTAACGAAAATGAAAGTAAGAAATCTAATTTATATGTTGAAATAAAAACAATTTATCTTCAGTGTTAAATAATAATTGAAATAATAACGTCCTCATACTAAAATCCTGAATTATAAAAGTTTTATCACTTTCAGAATCCTTCAAAATCTGGCTTGGTATTGGATTTGCCAAACAGTTCATAAAACTCAGATTCTGTTATGGGCGTGCTGTCATCGTATACATCGTCATTGTCATCAGTGTCATCCGATATTGTGTCATTGTGCTTCTCATTCTCCTCGTCATTGTCTGATTCAAATATGGCATCATCCTCAGTTCCATCCATGGCATTGCTGATACAGCACTTTCGAAATGATTTGGCAATCATGTCCGATGGAATTGAGTCCCATGCGTCTTTGACCCACTTGGCGACCAAGTCAAGGTCCGGCCTCATGAAATTCCCTCCTTTTGTCATCTTCACTGCGCCTGAACAAACCCATTCGGACCACATCTTTTGTACCCTGTCCTTAAACAGCTTGTTATGGCAGACATCAAGAGGTTGTAACACTGATGTTAAACCACCTGGTATCACAGCCAATGTCGTTTTCATTTTCTTTGCGGCCTTTTTGACTTCATCTGTCTTGTGTGCTCGAAACATGTCCCAGACAAGCATTGAAGATTTCTGAAGAAGTGCACCTGGTCTCTTGTTCCAGACTTTCTCCAACCATTCAGTCGTTCCACTTTCATCCATCCGTCCCTTTTCATGTGTACGAACGATGACAGCAGGAAATTTCATGCTTTTGGCAGCATCTTCCTTTTAAAAATTATGACAGGAGGCAGCTTTGATCCATCAGCTAAACGGGCCAAAACAACCATGAAATGTGTTTTTTCATGGCTGGTCGTTTTTATCAGAATACTTTTCTCACCAACAGCGCTGACTGTTTTATTGCTTGGTAAGTCAAACGTCATAGGGGTCTCATCCATATTTCCAATTTGTGATAGTTCGAATGAGCAATCCATTCTGCGTTTAATGATTAACTGCTGAAATGATTCAGTTTTTTCTTCCAAGTCTTTTGGTAACAATACATCTGAGAGTTGGTATGTATTAGTAAATTCAGTGGCATTGTGCTACAAAATCCCTGAGGCATTTACCACAGATTAAGCGTACCGGTGGTTATTGTACAACACTCTACAACTAACAAACCACTTTGCTATACAAACAACTAAACAACAGTAGAAGATAAACTGTGGCTGCCTTTTACTTCTAAAACACCTGTCAAAGAAATCCCTCAAATTATATTTTTAATAATTAATCACGCTGACTCGTATATGCTACTTGCCTGTTATTTACCCTTCCTCTCGCTATGGTTGCTGTAAGACTATCGTACATGTACATGTACATGACTCTCCACACCAAAATGGTTGTGTCGTAAATACCTTCAGTATTGTAACTCTTAAATCTTTTTATTTACCGTAGTTTCTTTTCATATTAACACTGAAATAAGCTAGCGTGCATTTGTACGGTACCGCAGAGTTTAATGATTACTGATTAGTTGAGGGTTAAATACTTCACTGAGAGATTACTAATATGGCAGTTCTTTTGGAAAATACACGTACCACTGTGGCTCAAATAACATGTATGGCTGCATTTTCTGGTGGGTGGACATCTGTCATATAGACGTCAAGTATGGTAATACATGTTTTTCATTCCTTATCCTACCAGTAAAGTTAGAAAAAATACTTGTTTCTCTTCAAGACAGCACATATCACATGAGCCATGTGGCATCATCGACAGTAACAATAAATACCGGTAATCGAGAAGAAAAGCTCTAAAATTTTCAGACTTAGACCTTGGCCCGCAGATAAGCCGACCCCACTTCTTCAAGGCTTTATTTTTTTTCCTCAATTCTTTGGCTTATATGCAAGTATATACAGTATATATATATATATATATATATATATATATATATGTATATGTATATGTATGATTAAGCGGATTGAGAATAGAAGACATTAATTTTTATTATTTTCATTAGGACTTGGATGAGAATGCATTACACCAGGCCCCACTGATCTACTGCCACTTTGCACGTGGAATTGGTGATCCAAAATATTTCCCAACAGATAGCTGGGCATCACTGAACAAGATTCTCGTTGAAGCATTGGACAACTACAATGAACTGAATGCAGCCATGAACCTGGTACTTTTTGAGGATGCAATGATGCATATCTGCAGAATCAACAGAATCCTGGAATTTCCGCGTGGAAATGCTCTTCTTATTGGTGTTGGTGGCAGTGGGAAACAGAGCTTGTCTCGCCTTTCAGCTTCCATTAGTGGCTTAGAAGTCTTCCAAATTACACTCAGGAAAGGCTATGCCATTGGAGATTTGAAAACAGACTTGGCCAATCTATATATAAAGACTGGATTGAAAAGTATCGGCATGATGTTTCTAATGACAGATGCCCAAGTTGCCGATGAGAAATTCCTTGTGTTGATCAATGATTTACTGGCTTCAGGAGAAATCCCTGACCTGTTCCCAGATGATGAGGTAGAAAACATCATCAATGGAGTCAGGAACGAGGTCAAAGGACTTGGAATTGAGGACACAAGAGAAGCTTGTTGGTCTTTCTTCATTGACAAAGTCAGAAGACTCCTCAAGGTTTGTTATTTAATAATATTACATGGTATTTTGGACTGTAAAAATAATTTGGTATTTTTAGTTCTTAAATAATAGTCAATTTCTGTGCACCAGACATTAAAGCTCGCTGTTATGTAGCAGGTCATATATCATTTTTTGTGTACCAGACATTACAGATAACTCTATGTAACAGGTCAGATATCAGTATTTTTTGTGTACCAGACATTACAGATGACTCTTATGTAACAGGTCAGATATCAGTATTTTTGTGTACCAGACATTACAGCTGGCTGTTATATAGTAGATCAGATATAAATTTCTGTTTACCAATCATTACAGATGATTCTTATGTAACAGGTCAGGTATCATTTTCTGTGTAGGGAAAATAAACTTTTCTCTGTAACAACTGTAGTTTTGCAAATAAAATTTTACCCAGCTTATTTCTTGTATGGTTTCTTTTTGTCTCCAACCATTTCTTTCTCCTCCAGGTTGTGCTTTGCTTCTCTCCAGTTGGTTCAACTTTGCGAGTAAGAAGCAGAAAGTTCCCAGCTATTACCAATTGCACCAGCATCGACTGGTTCCATGAATGGCCAGAGGAGGCTCTCAACTCTGTGTCAGCCAGATTCCTGGAGGATGTTGAGTTGTTAACAGTATGTATTACTTATGGACAGAATAGGCTGCTTTATTTCTAGATTTGTTCGTTTTTATTCTTCCTTCCTTACATGGACACACAGTTTGCCCTTCCAAACACCACTTAGGCTAGAACAATCCCATTAATCATGCAACATAAGTGGAATTATTTCCAGCTTCTTATATTTACAAAAAAGACTTTTTCTAGAACAATCTTATTGTTCATACAAAATCATGGAGCTTGTTCAACGTATTTGCTTTCACAAAGTAGACTTGACTTAGACTACAACTATTTCATTACTCATGCAATGGAGTGGTGCTAATGCAGACTGTTTGTTGTGATAAAATAGACTTTACTGAGGCTAGAATAATCATATTACTTAAGTAACACATTGTAGATAATTCAGGTTTTTGATCTTCACAAAATAAAGTTCTCTTATGCAAGAACAATTGCATTACTTAGTAACAGAGTGGAGATAATTCAGTCTTTTGACCGTCACAGAATAGAGTTCTCTTTTGCTAATTACTCAATAAACAGAGTTGAGATATTTCAAGCATTTTATCTTCACAAAATAGGGTTTTCTTATGCTAGAAAAATCTCATTATTCATGCAGTAGGGACTACCCTAAGCTATATTTCTTCACAAAATAAACTTCATAAAATATTTCAGATATATTTATGTTTATTGTAGATGCAGATTTTTAAATACTCAAAAGAGTTCCCATTGGTTGGCATGTCAGAAATGTGGCTGAAAGATTGGTGGTTAGAATCCTTCCATCTGATAAGTTGGGGCTAGCTTCAGTGGTGTTTCATTGAACAAGGCACTTTACTCCATTTGCCTCAACACTTCATAACCTGCTTGTGTTGCTTTACTATAAAACACCAGATCAAACCTATCAATTAGTTATCAGCTTTTAATTAATTTCTCTACTCTAGATTTGATATGCAAACATTGAATCCTTGCATTCCAGTTAAACCTTGATAGGAACTTCAAAAGATTTGTACCATTTTGTGTTAAAATTGACTAAGCTGTGGCCCCAGTTTGACTGAGAAGTGTGCCTTTGCATATGGAGCCTATGTTTTTCTTTTGGACTTTACTGATAGGGGCATCAGTGCCATCATGCTATGTTTTATAGTCTGTTTATATTATGTGTGTGTATGATACATCATTTCAGCCCGAGTTGAGGGGATCCATCTCCCTATTCATGGCCAATGTTCACAAGTCTGTGAATGAGATGAGCACCAGTTACCTTCAAAATGAGAGACGGTACAACTACACAACCCCTAAGTCCTTCCTTGAGCAGATCTCTCTGTACCAAAACTTGCTTGGCAAGAAAAATACAGAGCTGCAGGCAAAGATAGTGCGTCTTGAGAATGGATTGGAAAAACTGAAGAGTACTGCTTCACAGGTATGAAATTATCATCTGATTTGTAATATAGGAAAAGGTATGTGAAAGAATTTACATTTATATACTGATATATAAATTCAATCAAGAAAAGAAATGAATAACAAAACTGTCAAAGCCAGCAGTCATATCTTTCACCAAATGGGCTTTTCAACCACTTGACGAAAGAGAGTCATAATTTAGTCCAGTAGTAGATGCATCAGGTCAGACACAAGAGGTTCTTCATTTTATTTTATTTTTTATTTAGAGAAAATCTTCCCCTCAACATTTAATGCCTTGGTTACATTTAATTCCTGTTGTGGAGGAGACAAACTTGACCAAAAGCAAGTTTTAAATTGCAGTGAATTTTTTATCTTGCATTACTACACGTTTACATTTATTTGGAAGGGTGTATCTTGCCAAAGTTTTGGTGTGATTTTTATCATTGCATTTTGGAACTTAACTTTTAATTTGCACTGTATAGCTGGTATTGTGCCATGAAACCCATAGATGATAATAATAATAATAATAATAATAGTAATAATAATAATAAATAAATAAAACCTTTCTTGTCTGATTTATATAAATATTTGTTTCTCATGATGTTCTCAGGGGCATACAGTATTTTACACATGCAGACTATATTTTTAAAAAGATAAAGAACTTGTTAACTTTTCATTGTCATAAATATTTAACTTGTATAATGTGCATACATGTACATCTTGTTTGTAACTCATTAATGCATGTATATAAGAACAAGGAGAAACTGACAATATTTGGTGAGAGATAATATATGCTTAGGTAGTTGAAACATCCCACATTGAACACAACAAGATTATCTGCTTGCCTTGATTAAGCTGTAGATGACTCAATTCAGTAAATGCTGTA
Organism: Megalonaias nervosa; assembly: GCA_016617855.1. Lineage (NCBI taxonomy): Eukaryota > Metazoa > Mollusca > Bivalvia > Unionida > Unionidae > Megalonaias > Megalonaias nervosa. Next base: position 63,408 of record JAECUM010003768.1, read on the forward strand.
TATGCAAGCGACTTTTTCAATACTGTAGTTCTAGATTTGAGTAGTTTTTATCATAGGTTTTTTTATCATAGGATGAATTTGTGATCAGTCCAGATCTAATCATATTTTCAAGTCCCTTTTCATCTGGATTCATGCAAATTCCTTGTGTTTGCTCATACATCAGTTTTATACACTCCCCTTTGGTCTCAAGACTTCAGCGATATGATGGTGGCCTATATGGACAACATCCTCCAAAAAATACATGGTAAGTTCTTTTCCTTCTAGCCAGTTTGGGTTTTATAATAAATTGGGAAAAGTCAGATCTCAAACTTTTACAGCACATTGTCCTTGTAAGGATGGGAGTTGATTACCAGTTGCAACATGGTCTGCCTGCCTCATTTACAATTGTTATGGATTATTAAGCTTGCAGAGTCAATTTCCAACATGGGAATCAATTTATAGGGAGAGTTTGTTCATTTCCTTAACTTTGTTCAGTGCCCCAGCAGTTGATATGCCCTTTACAGATAATCCTGAGGCTCAGCAGTGCCCCTTTTTCAGTCATAGTTAAGTCCCCCAGCATTTGATATGCCCTTTACAGATGATCCTGAGGCCCAGCAGTGCCCCTTTTTCAGTCATCTCAATCACAAAGTCAAGATCACTACTGAATATTATTTCTTCATCAGTGGCACAACAAAAGTTAGCTCATATTATGAATTTCTCTGGAAGAGTCTTAATGGAAATTACTGTTTGTATGGATACTAATTATTATGGTTCAGGAGTCCATCTCTTATCATGCTTTGTTGAAGTCAGTGGCAGGTGGGGTTCAGAAGGCAATAATCTAGGCCTTTTGTGTGTTGAAGGGTCACCTTTTGGGGAATTCTGGTCAAGACGGACAATTTGATGGTGGTGGAACAAATTAATGTCTCATTTTTCCAGTGAAGACTAAGAAAGAGGATATCACCCCTCAAGCCTTTTCCTTGTGGTTAAAGTGGTTTATGCATCCAGCATACTCTGAAGACTGAAATGATCAAAGTCATCTTATGCAAATTTTAGTTCATGAAATTAGACCATCTCTAAATACTTTTAAATTCAACATTTAATCTGAAACATCATAGGAATGTTTGACTGGCATGCATGGCAGTCAACCTTCTGGAGATTTTATATCAGTTACTTAGCTTTGCAGAGACAAATGTTTTAACCTGATGGGTCGAGAGGCTGCTGTCTGGATGACCACTAGATCCATTTAATATCAGCACAAACTCCAGATGGTCAATGGCCAAGCACTTTAGCCGGATTCATCCATAATTTTTTTTATCAGTAAGAAGAATTGAATAATTCTCTTCTTAATTGGGTATAGTTTATCAGTAAAAACAATCATTCTCATTTTAGCTAGGTATGGTTCATTGGTAAGAAGAATTCAGTAATTCTCTTCTTAGCCAGGTATAGGTGTGATAGATTATGCGACCTTCAGTTGTGCTGCTCTCAAGTTAGTAGAATGGGCTATTTTTCATATAGGGAATCCAAACATTCTTCCCTCAAAAGATGCCTGTGGTAGAGGTAAGATACTCAGCATTCCTTCCTCCTAACATTAATGTGAAAATGCAGTGTATTCAAAGGAGAAAACTAATTTGTAAGTAAATTGTTTCTCCAAGAATACTTACCTGATCACATTACAGTGAAACCCTCCCAGCCTTGCCTCAAAGACTAGCATCCAACTCATTGTATCACAATGCTTTAAACTAGTGAAAAGGGAGTGGTAGTCACGGGGAGGTAATGAGTAAGAGTTTCTTCATATGTTTATGTGTTACACAAGCAGAAAAGACAAAATTGTGTCTTTCCTCAGGAAGGCTGCATTCAGGAGGTAGCAAGTATATTTTTCTGATGTTAATATGATTGTTAAGTATTCACAGAAAAACATTATTTTTTTAAAACTTTGCTTTCTCAATAGTTTTGGAAAGGTTTGGTAGGATTAAATGGGTCTATAATTTTCTGGAAGATCTTTCACATTGTCATTATGGTGTTGTGTTATTTGAGGTAGAAGACCATTTGTGAAATTTTGGTCTTAATTTTATAATATGTGCTGTTTATTTGTGTATTATGTTTTCACTTAGTTTTAACAAGTTAGGGCCTATAATGTAAACCCTTGTGCCAAATAAAATCATTATTTTGACTAAATACACAATTTGAAGCAAGCTAAATTTCTAAAACATTGCTGTCCAGAAATTATTGTAAAATTTAGGAACCTGTTTTTATTAATATAGTAATGCAGCTGTTAATCACATTGGCACAGAATGGAGAAACTCCACGCAAATTATTAATAAAATGAAAATCTACATTTTTCTAATAGATATACGGAAATATTTCACTAGTGATACAGCATTTTTACTTCACACTTGAAATGTTTCCATATATATATATATATATATATATATATATATATATGTACACACACACTCAAAGATGTACTCTAAGATATAGATCTCCTCCCTATATTTCCAAATAATTCTGGCTAAGGTTGTATGTTGTGTCAGATTTATCCGTTTGCTACATCTTGTATAAGATAGATGAAAAGGTTGGTATTAAAATGACACAGAAGAACCAATTCAGGTTTCCAGATGTAGCTACGATTTTTGGGGCATTTGGTTTACAATTATACAAAGCAGGTCTAATGTGGGAAAATAAGAATTGAAGCCAAAAATGCACAGATGAACATGTTCTAAATCTGGGCATCAGTTGTAATTTAGATCATTCCATCTATATAGGTAAAGCCACTTCAGATTTGCCCTTCAACCTCAAGGAAAGTTTCAAAGAATCCAAAAACTTATAAATTTGCAGTCTTGATGTAGTACTAAATTCATTTCATCTAGTTTTTGAAGCAAGTGGCAAAAATACCGTAGGTTCCAGTTTGTAAATCTCTTGACCTACTTACAATACTTGAAATATTTATTTGCATAAAACTCTTGTTGTGCTGAAGACTCCCTTTAGTAGGGATCTGAACATAATGAATTCTTTATCACAGTTGACATTATATTTATAACTGATCATAAATTATCATGCACTATGCTTCACAGTCTTCATTATCATTACAGGCATGGTACTGCTGTGTCATTATACCAGAGAGAGAGGCATCACTGGTGATCATAAACACATCTGGACAGACTTTCAGTATTTTGCCACACTGGTGGTATTTAGATGTTTCTTAAACACTTAGATGGTTATGACAATGCCTTGTCAGATTTATGGAAGAATCTTGATATTTTTCTAAAAGTTTAGAAACTGAAAACCCATTTCTACATCAGACAGCAGTTGACCTAAAGTATTATTGCTACTTACTGGTGATTACAATCAAGACTGGTCACTAAAACTGTTTTCATCAAATTTGTAGGTTACTGCTGAAAATGTCATGTCTATTTGTTTAGGTCGATGACCTGAAGGCTAAACTAGCTGCCCAGGAAGTAGAGTTAGCCCAGAAAAATGAGGATGCCAACAAACTCATCCAAATTGTTGGAGCAGAAACAGAAAAGGTGTCTAAAGAAAAAGCAATAGCAGATGAAGAAGAAAAGAAAGTGTCAAAGATCAATGAGGAAGTGTCCAAAAAGCAGAGAGATTGTGAGCAAGATCTGGCCAAGGCAGAACCAGCCCTGCAAGCTGCTGTGGAAGCTCTGAATACTCTTAATAAGGTAAGGTACAAGACAAAAACATTTATTCATAGCCAGCTCACTTTCTAGCTTGCAACTTTATTAAAAAACATGAAGCACTCTATTTAAATATTTGAACAACAGATGTAGCATTTTTAAACTTTGAAAGAGTTGCAAAAGGTTTTCTTTTAATTCCTGTCTCGGATTTAAATAAACAATCAGAAATTGATTCTTCTAATGTGCATTAAATGGTTTGAATTCCAGAACAACTTGACAGAGTTGAAATCCTTTGGTTCTCCTCCTCCTGCTGTAATCAATGTGTGTGCTGCTGTAATGTGCCTTCTGGCACCAGGTGGAAAGGTAGCCAAAGACAGAAGTTGGAAGGCAGCAAAAGCAACTGTGATGAGCAAAGTAAGTGACTTTGTAGATGTGCTGATTTTCACTTGCATTAAGTAAAAGCAGCTGTGGTGAGCATAGTAAGTGACTTTGTAGTCAGGGTGATTTTCACATGCATTAAATACAAGTTTTAAGTATATGCTGTTACGTGTAGGCTCGTACAAATGTAACAAAAGAAAAGAATGAAATCAACAAGCTTTGTAAATTTTAACAAAATAGTTTATTTCCCTAGAAAACAATGTAAAAATAGGAAATAGGACTTACGGTTTGTGAATATAATCCAAAAATTAATTCTAAAATTGAAAAATATAAGTCCTATCACTAAACAGTTCTGATTGAATCCAGGTTCGAATCTCGATGAAATTCCAATATGGAAGGCAATGACGTCAGATCAGGTCGTTGTACTAATGGCAACAATTCCTTGTTGAAACACAATTTATAATGTTCTGTTTAGAATTCCAGAATAAATTTCAACTAAACATCTTTGTCCCAGAATTTTCATAAAGAAAAGCACTTGTTTTGTTTTCTTGAGAATATGAATTATTAAATCCCAAAAAATAGACAAACTTCAGAACAAACTGGCAACAACGATAAAAACCTCTTGAGCCCTCAAGGTTTAAAATACGACTGATCAATCTAATAGCAAAATGGCTGTTTTAAGCCTCGATTTTAGATCACATGGTGGCTCAAGCGACAGGGCGACATGACCACTAATTTGAACAGCGCAATTAAAAAAAATGCCATTTAGCATGTAGCTAGAATAGCCCTATCTAAGAATCAAATTCTCACACTGGAAATAAATTAAAAAACAAAGGCTGTTTAAAACTCAGCTAACACGTGGGCCAAAAATGACCTTGGTAATAGCCAATCATTTCCACTTAGTGTTTACAAAACCTCTCAACCAAGGTGAGCTAAAAATACTGATAATGTAATATTTTGTGCTCCGACTAGGCCAAGACAAAAGACTGAATTTCTTCAAAAATATCAAATCTCATGAAAATAACCATTACAATAAAATGTAATCAAATAAAAATAAAATAAAAAAGAATTTAAAACTAACACATAAATAATTAAATTACATATATGTAACAATGCATACTCAGATACAAATATTAACTGCATGCTGATATTTCAGAAAATTTGAAAAGAAATAATTGATATACAATAAACCACATACAATTGATGATGACAGCATTCTGTGCAATATGATTCATGTTATTAAATCAATGTTATGCTATTTGGGACTGAGTATACAAGTTCCTTGGACACTTATAATGTTTAGAACAATGTGTTGTCAGAGTAGAATGCTTCAGAACAGAATGAAGATGTAAATCATAAAGATAAAATGAATCAAGATTGATTTTGTGTTGTTGTACAAATTCCTCTGGATGAAAACTGAGTCTGCTGTTTGATGAGAATTGTCAGTATTATTACAGGTTTTCAACAACATACATCATATTAAAAAATGTAGAACAAATTAAAAAAATATTTGTTTCATGGTCTATTCAAATTTGATACACACTATGATCTTACAAACTGAAGTAAAGAAAATTTTATCATTAGACCAAACAATCATGATCATGAACATACTGGGAATGATCATTCTGTAACCCATAGCAACCTGTTGGCCAGTTGGGTATGGTCATTCTTTTACGCACATAAAAATGATGGGAATGATTATTCTGTAAACCATAGCAAGTTGTTACACAATGGCTGACTTGTAGACAGTAGGATATTCAGTATAAAGTAGTATTTAAACCTAAACAGAAAATAAAATGTTGATCAGGTTCAGCCTCTTGGCTTTGTGTAGGATGACAGAGCAAAGATTTGTGATTCTGCATTTTCCTGAAAGGTTACTTGCACTAAACTTTCACTCATTTCATTCAAATGCAACTATTTTCAGAAATAGAACAGAAGCTGTCCTGAATTATTTTTTATGTGTTGTGTCCTAGTTAGTGTCCAACTTTAATAAGAAGGTCTTGGTGGATTGGAATTTTTAAATAATGCACTGAATTTTTACCAAATAAAATGTAGTCGTATATATAAAAGCTTTTAATATTTGATAAGCAGAAATTTGGTGGACTGTAGGTAGAAGTTTGAAAAGTGCATTGATACCCATATTTAAATTTGCCCTTAATTTACTTCAGGTTGATGTCTTCCTTGACAGCCTTGTAAACTATGACAAGGACAACATTCATGATAACTGTCTAAAAGCTGTAGAACCATACCTTAAGGACCCTGAATTTGATCCAGAGTTCATCCGCAGCAAATCTTTGGCAGCTGCAGGTTTAGCATCCTGGGTTATCAACATTGTCAAATACTATGAAGTCTTTTGTGAAGTTGAGCCAAAGAGAAATGCTCTCGCTGCAGCTAATGCTGACCTTGCTAGTGCACGTGAAAAACTGCGAATAATCACAACCAAGATTGCTGCTCTTGAGGCCGACTTGGCTGAATTGACAGCCAAATTTGAACAAGCAACAAATGAAAAGCTAAGGTGTCAACAGGAAGCTGAGACAACAGCTAAAACCATTGAATTGGCAAATCGCTTGGTTGGAGGTCTTGCATCAGAAAATGTACGATGGGCAGAGTCAGTGAGTAAATTCCGCGTGCAGGAAAAGACTCTTCCAGGAGATGTTTTGATGATCACAGCATTCATTTCCTACGTGGGTTGCTTCACGAAACAGTATCGATTAGATCTAACAGAGAAATATTGGTTACCATTCTTAGCAACTTTAAAAGATCCCATCCCAGTTTCAGAAGGTCTAGATCCTCTTACTCTACTCACAGATGATGCCACCATTGCATCCTGGAATAATGAAGGCCTGCCAAGTGACAGAATGTCTACAGAAAATGCCACCATCCTGACAAGCTGTGAAAGATGGCCATTGATGATAGATCCACAGCTGCAGGGACTCAAGTGGATCAAGACTAAGTATGGGAATGACCTTAAAATTGTTAGACTGGGTGCAAAGGGTTATCTGGATGCCATTGAAAGAGCTGTATCTGCTGGAGATGTGGTTCTGATAGAGAACATTGGGGAGAGCATTGACCCTGTCCTAGATCCTCTACTCGGCAGAAACACAATAAAAAAAGGACGGGCCATTAAAATGGGAGACAAAGAAGTAGACTATCATAAGGACTTCCGTCTGATTCTTCAAACCAAGCTTGCCAATCCTCACTACAAACCAGAAATGCAGGCACAGACCACATTGATTAACTTCACTGTCACCAGGGATGGTTTAGAGGACCAGTTGCTTGCAGCTGTGGTTAGCAAAGAAAGACCTGACTTGGAGAAACTAAAATCAGACTTGACCCGCCAGCAGAATGAGTTCAAGATCACCCTGAAGAAACTGGAGGACAATTTGCTGGCACGTTTATCAGCTGCAGAGGGTAACTTCTTGGGTGACTATGCCCTTGTGGAAAACCTGGAGATCACAAAGAGGACAGCTGCTGAGATTGAGGTGAAAGCCGAAGAGGCCAAAAAGACAGAAGTGGACATAAACTTGGCTCGTGAATTGTATCGACCGGCTGCAGCCAGGTCATCTCTGCTTTACTTCATCCTCAATGACCTGAACAAGATCAACCCAATTTATCAGTTCTCTTTGAAGGTAATTGTGTGTTTGCTTAAGGTTTAATTAATTCAAATATTACATCAAAGACTCCACATGCTGCAGAACCTACATGTCACAATATCATTCTGTCATGCATTAGTCTGTGTTGATTATTGGAAATAAGAAATATGAGCTGTATCTAATTTCCTAATTCACAAGGGAAAATGGAAGTGACCAAACAACAAGGCAATTGATAAGCTAATTGATCAAAAACATTGTTACGTTCAACATCTGTATCTGTTACAGTTGAATTACAGTAGTACTTTAAGGTCTCTTACAATCTTTAAATCAACATTCTTATCAAGTAAATTAAACTTGAAGCATTTATTTGGAAATAAAAATGTTCCAGTAATAATCCTTTCAAAATTTTTCAAAAAGTGTTTAACACTTATTCTTCCATGATGTGATTTCATGCTAATTGCAAAGATTTACTTCCCCAGGCATTCAGTGTGGTGTTTGAGAAAGCCATTGACAAAGCAGAACCATCAGAAGAACTCAAACAGAGGGTGAATAACTTGATTGACTGCATTACCTACTCAGTCTTTGTGTACACCTCCAGAGGTCTCTTTGAGAAGGACAAACTCATTTTCTTAACTCAGATGACCTTCCAGGTATGAGCAAGATATTGCTTTGGTACTTTGTCTTTACTATCGCCTTTGTGAAATCTGTAACAGTATCATATCTTATTTCACGTGTTCAGAAATGCTGCACATGTGCCAGTTTCTTCACAGTTTATGTTCAGTAGCCCAATCTGTATCTAGGAACATTTTCATTAAAGTAGTTACAATATTTGTATGTATGCATTTTCAATTGAATCCAGACAAAATGGACCACAAAAACAGCAGTTAAATGGACACATAAACTTACGAATTTTACATATAAGAGGCTTGACAAGCATATTTTTCAATTCATCAATCTCAAAATAATAATACATGTTTCATTTTTGAAAACATTGTAATGCATGGATGCTTTGGGTTTCAGATACTTCTCCTGGCTAAAGACCTGAACCCTGTAGAACTTGATTTCCTGCTTCGCTTTCCATCAGCTCCCAATCTGACCAGTCCAGTTGATTTCATGAACAATAACAGCTGGGGAGGCATTAAGGTTTGTGAATTTGTAATTTTAACATGTTTGAACTTGTTTGATGTTATTAAACATTTCTTTGTATGTTTCATCACAAATTCCTTCATATAAATTTTGAATTTCAATAAAATTAATGAGACCTAACTCAGAAATGTAATTACCCTAATTTACAATATAAATATTTAAATCAAGTTTTTCATCCTTAGTCCCTTTCCGCTATGGAGGAATTCCGCAACCTTGACAGAGATATTGAAGGATCTGCCAAGCGCTGGAAGAAGTTTGTTGAAAGTGAATGTCCAGAGAAAGAAAAATTCCCCCAGGAATGGAAGAACAAAACTACCCTCCAGAAACTCTGTATGATGAGGGCCCTTAGACCTGACAGAATGACATATGCAATCAGGTAATGCACTTCAGCCTTCTTCTGTTATAAAAATACTTGATTTATATTGTATAGGAGTTCTGAATCAGAATCCTATCTCTACTAATATAGTAGCTTATAAGGTCACACTTATTTTAAAAGTTTCCATTCTGCATCTGAAATTGGACACTGCATAAATCTCATCCTTTATTTATCTCAACAGTCGACATTTCAAAACTGTAATAGTAGACTTGTGTTATGTGTATACTTTATCATTCCTTGAATTACAAGTCATTGTGTCAACATTTCATGGTGATGGTTTGGTTTATGCTATTTTGGGAAAGGTAAGTGATATCTGACATACCTCAGAATCACATTGTTTTCATGAACTTAAACTTGAATGCAGGTCTAGATAATGAGCTTGTATTTCAATGATTAAAGTTGAAAGACTCAAGTCCATGCAATAAACCTACAGCACAAAGCATCCAACATTATTATAGCTAACATCAGAAATCTCCAGAAGGGTACAGGAGAGTGAAATAATGGGTCCATGGCAACTATCTATTATCTATACAAGAATACCATTTTATGTCATCTTTTATGTGTATTTCTTTTAATGTGCTTGTAAGAAGAATTCTGAATCAATTGCCTGCATTCTCTACAGGCACTTTGTTGAAGAGAAGATGGGCACAAAGTATGTTGAGGGACGTTCTGTTGAATTTGCCAAATCCTATGAGGAATCAGACCCAAGTACTCCCATCTTCTTCATCTTGTCTCCTGGGGTAGATCCACTGAAGGATGTAGAAGCCATGGGGAGAAAACTGGGCTTTACTGTGGACAAAGAAAACTTCCATAATGTGTCCCTGGGCCAAGGTCAAGAGGTGGTGGCTGAGCAAAAGATGGATCTGGCTGCCAAAGAAGGACACTGGGTTGTCCTCCAGGTCAGTGTACTGTTAAATTGTGGTTCATGTCCCTGTACAATTGTCAGACCATTTTAAGTGTGGCTTGTGTCCCTGTAGGATTGTGAAGCCATTTTAAATATGGCTTGTATCCCTGTAAAATTGTCAATCCATTTTAATTTGGATGATTCTAAGCATCTAAATTCTTTTCACACAAGAAAGAGAAGTTTTATTCTTAGGTTAATTATTTGTAAGAAATTTGCATGTTTCTTTTCATCATCATCTATATAGTTGATTCTTTGTGAGAAATTTGCATGTTTCTGTTGCTCATCCCTCTTTATGTAATTTTGCATATTAAGTTGCTGTAAACTTTTTTTGGTAAAGGAAGATAATGAATGAGCAAACGTGATTTTTTGTGGGTTTTTTTTATTGCTACACTGTATTGATGTTAGAGCTTTGTAACTATAACAACATCCTGGTGTAGAACAGACCTCGTGTCTCTCTGCATCGGGCTGCATCATACATCTACCCACCAGTGCATGACATTGTACTAATCACTTTTTGAAAAATATCATGGTCGTGTGTATGAGTGTGTATTCCAAGGTGCATGTAAGTGCTTTTTGTGGTATTGGTTGTGTAATGCATATTGTTACAAGTCTATGCTCTTAAAATAAGTAACAGAAAAGAGTGAAGACAACAAGCTTTGTAAAATTTAACAAATAATTTATTTCCCTAGAATACAAAGTGAAAAATTAAGAAAAAAGAACTTACAGTTTTATGAATCAAATCCAAAAATAATCCAAGAATTAAAAAATAGAATTCCTAGTAATAAAAAGTCCTGAATGAAACTGAGTTCAAGTCCCGATGAAATCTAAAATGGAAGGTGATGACATCTGTTGTGGTCAATGAAGTGCTGTTGTGTCAACAGTCCTTTGTTGAATCACAGCAAATATTCCAGTTTTGAATTCAGTATAACTTCCAATAAGTGTCTTTATCCAAGAATTTTGTCAGAGCAGTTATGTATTTCCAGGGAAAAGAATCACTTGAATTCAATAATTTGAAGAAAATAAAAATTCAAACCCAAACTGGTCACAACATAATAACAACTTAACGTGTCAATTGTTTGGAGCCCGACTGACAAACTTCTGTCAAAAACAACAGTTATACGCTAATTAAGATGCAGAGACACAGTACAGCCGAGACTGAAAAATACTGGGAGGCTGAATGGGGTTATAAGTTTTAGCCATAAATCTGTCAATAGTGCAGGTGTTGCTATCCTGTTTAGAAAAATTTTCAATTAAGTATTAATAGAAACAGATGTGATGGTCAGGGCAGATACATTCTTTTAGATATATCATTGAATGGACTGAGACTTATGCAAGTGAACCTCTACAGGCAATAATGATGATAATGCTGAGTTTCTTTTAGGAAGTTGAAAGAGGATATCATAAATTTTGACAATTCCTCTGTTTATTTTTTGTGGTAACTGGAATGTTGTTCAGGACATGGAGCTTGACTCTTATAATATCCTGCATGACAGACACTCTATGGCCCAAGCAGCAGTCTAGAATATCAAGAATCAACTGGACTTACTGGATCCATAGAGAGCTGTCAATCCTGAGAGTAGAATATTTACCTGGCAACAGCCAAATTTTGTGAAACAAAGTAGACTGGACTATTTTTTAATCTCTGAGAACATGTTTTCAAATTGTATTGACACATCTATTATTCCGAGCTATTAAAAAGATCATTTAGCAATAACACTAAAATTATCAGTATCCGCAATACCCAAAGGTCCCAGGTACTGGAAATTCAATTCAAATCTATTAATGCAACATGAATGTATTCAGTTAGTTAAAAGATTTATACCTAACACAGAAAATGAATACTATTATGAAGGTGATTGGGGTGGCAAAACCAGGAAGGTAAAACGAGATACCCTTATAACTTCCCTTTTAGGAAAGGGGATTAAATATGATTCACTTGTATTCATTTATATGTTATATAAATCTTTCTTGGATTAGAAACCTATTGCTAAGTGAAAATGGTTTGTGGCAAAAACTAGTTCCAGAACAAATATTTAGAAAATTTGGAGGTATACAATTATTAAAATTAGGAAAAACCAAATCAAAAGAAATCTCTAATTAAAAATATCTTTTGGCATGATGTTATTTATGCTTTCTCACCATGGAGATGAACCATCAACTGTTCAGGAATACTTGTTTCAAGATATTCTTAATTTAGACAACTTTAAATCTTACACGTGGTGGAGAACAAATGGTGTTGCATATATTCAACACCTCTTTGATGCTCAAAAGAATCTCTGTTTAGTTTTGATTAAATAAAACAAACAACACATACTAATAATTTTATACAATATGTTTTCCCTTATCTCAAAGATAACAGTGAAGTGGAAATAGTTTTGATGTAATACTTGACAAACTTTGCCTCTTAGGGTAAGAGCAAGATTAAATTTATTTATAAGGATCTGATAAGAGCCAAGATGCAAAAGCCAAATGTTAAATATGAAACTTGGTCCAGGCAGTTAGATGTGCAATTGGTGTGAAAGAATGGTCCAACTCTGTTGTTTTGGCTAAACTTTGCACTTAAGACACAAATTTGGTTTGTTTTAATTTTAGATTTCTACTTAAAAAAATACTGCCAGAAACCAGTTTTTGAGAAAGATTAAGTGATAGTGATAAATGTGCCTTCAATAAGGAGGGAATAGAAAAAATTGAGCACTTATTCTATGAATGTTCAGTTACTGAACATTTTTGGAAATTATTGGAATCCAAACTTATCCAAATTTTAAAATTACAAAAAATGATGTCTTTATAGGAAATAACAACTTTGATGATTTTATCAACATCCTAATTTTGCTTGCAAAATATGTTATACACAGAGCATGTTCTGCATCAAAACTTCCAAATCTCACATATCAAAATTGTGTTTTATCATATAAAAGGCTGGAAAAATATGTCACCAGAGTAAATAATATAAGTGATGAGTTTAAGAAAAAGTGGACCCTTTTTGTCATCCTTTGATTTGATTTCTTAGGGTTTTGTTTACTTTCACGTCACCGCTCCGGTGGCCTAGTGGTTAGAGCGTCCGCCTCGGATGCGGGAGGTCGTGGGTTCGGTCCCCGGTCGAGTCATACCAAAGACTTACAAAAATGGTACTAACAGCTGCCTTGCTTGGCGCTCAGCATTAAGAGGTTAGTGTTAGGACTGGTTGGCCTGGTGTCAGGATAATGTGACTGGGTGGGACATCATGCTACATGTCTGCGGCATGATGCCCCAGTGCTAGACATCACTATAAACTGCCACACTGCAGACATCTTAACGATATGACTGAAAAATTGTTAAAGCTACGTTAAAAATCATAATCACATCACATCACATCACTTTCACGTCAAATAAACCGGCACTGTAAACACCTTGGGGTTTGTATGAATGGTTCTTTGTGTACAATATTTGTGAGTGTATGTGTTTGTGTGGGTTAATGTGTTGGGGTGGGGGTGGGAGTGTATAAGAAAGGGAATATAAGTAAAGATCAGGATGAAAAATCATTTTAAGGAAATACCCCATACACCCAGTCAGGAGGTGATGTAGGGGAACATGTACAATCCTGACAACTTATGTTCAATAGGAAAAATATTAAAAATTTGCATATTTCTGTTGATCATTTCTATCGTTGATTTTTTGTGAGAAATATACATGTTTCTGTTGCTCATCATCTACATGGCTGCATGTTTCTATTGCTCATCATCTATATGGCTGCATGTTTTCTATTGCTCATCATCTACATGGCTGCATGTTTCTATTGCTCATCATCTGTATGGCTGCATGTTTCTGTTGCTCATCATCTAGATAGCTGCATGTTTCTGTTGATCATGATCTATATGGTTGCGTGTTTCTGTTGATCATGATCTATATGGTTGCATGTTTCTATTGCTCATCATTTTAGATGGCTGCATGTTTCTATTGCTCATCATCAGTATGGTTGCATGTTTCTGTTGATCATCATTTTAGATGGCTGCATGTTTCTATTGCTCATCATTTTAGATGGCTGCATGTTTCTATTGCTCATCATCAATATGGTTGCATGTTTCTGTTGCTCATCATCTATATGGCTGTACGTTTCTGTTAATCATCATCTATATGGCTGTATGTTTCTGTTAATCATCATCTATATGGCTGTATGTTTCTGTTGTTTATCATCTGCAGGATTACATGTCTCTGTTAATCATTATCTACATTGTTAATTCTTTGTGATTTCTGTGGTATTACCTAATAAGTGAATATCATGTTATGAATAGCAATCTGAATGTATAATTTTTTTTGTAAACATCAATAATTACAATATTCAGGCTATTTACACAAAAACTCTAGGCACATTTGATAAAACAAGTGACATATCTAAAATTTTGCTTTCATTAAAATATTAAATGTTTTTTTTGTCATATACTGGATAAGCCATTGTATCAGGATACTGTCAGTCATATCTTTCTCCTTTAGTACCAGTGGTACTGTGTTGCTTATTGCCATATACTGGAAAGACCATCATAGTAGGATCCTGTCAGCCATATCATTCAGATTCATACATTTGATACTGGACAATTTGCCCTTAAAAACTGTTACCTTTCCAGTATGTATAAATAATTCTGTACTGAGTTTTGCCATCAAATATGGTTACCTTGCTAGTTTGTATAAATAATTCTATAGAGAGTTGCCATGTACTATTGTTTCCCTTCTAGTTTGTACAAATATTTCTATACTGAGTTACAATGTAATATTGTTTCCTTTCTAGTTTGTATAAATAATTCTCTACTTAGTTGCCATGTAATGTTGTTACCTTTCTAGTTTGTACAAATAATTATATATTGAGTTGCCATCAAATATGGCTACCATTTCAGTTTGTAGTAGCAATTCTGTTCCGAGTTGCCATTAAAATATAGTTACCATTCCAGTTTGTATATAAGTCTATATTGAGTTGCCATTAAATATGACTAAAAGTTCTTCAAGAACTGAGTCAGATAAAACTGAATCACCGAAATCAAAAACACTTGACCGTTTTCATTTTTAACCTAATTTTATAAAAAAGCATCCTGTTGTATTATAGGTCATTTTAAGCCTGGTGAGCAATATCGGGCACATTTTGGTCCAAGTGTCATAATTCTCTTATTATATTTCTATTGCTTGATTTTGTATGTTCTGCTTTAATTAAATTGTATTTTATTGCTTGCTTCTGTATGTTCTGCCTTAATTACATTGCATTTTATTGCTTAGTTCTGTATGTTCTGCCCTAATTAGTCTATTTTTATTGCTTGGTTCTGTATTTTCTACTTTTATTACATTGTGACAGAATGTTCACTTGGTGGCAAAATGGCTCCCAACCCTTGAGAAGAAACTTGAGCAGTACAGTTCTGGCAGCCATGATGCATACCGTGTGTATATTAGCGCTGAACCTGCACCTAGTGCTGATTCTCACGTCATTCCCCATGGAATCCTGGAAGCAGCTATCAAGATCACAAATGAGGCCCCTACCGGAATGTATGCAAACCTGCACAAAGCCCTAGACAACTTTAACCAGGTTAGGATTTTTGTGGTCTTTATGTTATTAAAATTTATATAGAAAAATTTACGTCAACAGAGTGGATATAATTGTAATAAATGTAAAAGATATTGAGATTATCCATTTCATGTCCCTAAGTTTATTTCAGTCTGTCATTATGATATGATTGTAAGTGAACATTTGCATTGGTTAATCTATCAAAGTATTTTTCAGTTATATGTTACTGTCAGTAGAGATCTCAATGTTAATGATATTCCAAAGGTGATGCAAGTGGAAAGGTTGTAGAAGATTTTATTGCTACATTAATTGCTTCACTGTATAATTCACTTCTGCAGGAAACCCTAGAAATGTGTGCCAGAGAGACTGAGTTTAAGAGCATTTTGTTTGCCCTGTGCTATTTCCATGCCGTGGTGTGCGAGAGGAGAAAGTTTGGAGCCCAGGGTTGGAACAGAGTCTATCCCTATAACACTGGTGACCTGACCATCAGTGTCAATGTCCTATACAACTACTTAGAGGCCAACGCCAAGGTCCCATGGGAAGATCTGAGATATTTGTTTGGGGAAATCATGTATGGAGGCCACATCACAGATGACTGGGACAGAAAACTTTGCAGGACTTACCTGGAAGTCTACATGCACCCAGATATGGTGAGTGGGGTTAAACCTTTATCTTAACTATCATCAGACTTGAATAAATTACTTCTCTTTCAATCTTTCCTTAGATTCATAAGATTCTTGTCCATATGTTGTTCTTAATTCCTGTTATGGTTTTGATTTGGATGTTGACATTAGTAACAATAATAGTAACAGCCAGGATTAATTTGGCACAAACCAGAGGAAGTCTTCCATGTAATTAAAGGGAAAGCCAGAAAGGGTTAAGACAACTGATCACAGTTTTGAACAGATATATTTTTTTCACAGAATATAATTATGTCTGGATTCTGAAAGGTTGCAATTCCTATTGGTAGGCAAACATTAAGTATAATTACTTAGTAAGTTGTATTGTTTTATCATTCTAGGTATACTGTCTTTTCCATTTCTTTCAAGTTTCTAAATCAGGCAATATTTGTGTTATTATGAAGTGTCTGATCTTAACAAATAGCGAAGTCTTTCAATGAAGTTATCTTTTCTTGGAAATTAACAATGAAAGAATGAAGCAGTAGAAAATTTCACATAGATCTACTTTCCCTTTACCCCCAACCCCCTAATCCAAATACAAGTGCACTACATCTCATACTGAAAGCGGAATCTCATCCTGCTTGACTATATAAAGTCATTGAGTTGATGATTGATTCCATTAATTAAAGTCCAGTCACACAATTGCCCTTGTTTACATATCCCTTGCTGCCAAAAGTATGGGGTCAGTAAAGGTCATTGTATTCAATGCTGACACTGACTTTAACAATCATTTTTTACTCTTTGTGTTGGTTTAATTAATGATATGCCAAACTATATTAATGGGATTACACACACACACACGCAAACACACACACACACACACACACACACACACACACATATATATATATATATATATATGCACAATAAAAAGAATTCTAATTAATAAATAATAGGGAGTCAAATCGTATAGTTAACTATGAATGGAAACATAAGCGAAAGAAAATGGAAGAGCAATGTTTCTAGAAAGTATAATAGTTGCATTTAAAAAAGACAGAAACTTTCCCTTTAGAAGCATATCCATAAAGATGGCCATGTGGTACCATCTGCCACTTACAGAAATGAAGAGGACAAAATTCTGCAGTCATTTTGTAATGGAAAATAAAATATCATGTACAGAAGAGCATGTGGCTTTTAAGAAACAGAGTCAGAAGTCACTAATCCAGAGGAGCCTATTAATTACAAACACAGTAGCAATGTGTTTGTATTAATTACAATCACAGTAGCAATGTGTTTGAGAGAGAAAGTCAGGAAGAGTCAGAAGTTACTAATCTAGAGGAAATTATTAATTGCAAACAGCTTATTATTGCTGAAGAGGGGAAATGTGATATATAATCTCACAAAGGGTAAATGTGATACATGATCCCCACAGGTAAATGTGATATACGATCTCCACGGGTAACTGTGATACACAATCCCCACAGGTAAATGTGATATACGATCCCCATGGTAAATGTGATATGCAATCCCCACGGGTAAATGTGATATACATTCCCCATGGGTAAATGTGATATACATTCCCCACGGGTAAATGTGATCTACGATCCCCATAGTAAATGTGATATGCAATCCCCATAGTAAATGTGATATACAACCCCCAAGGGTAAATGTGATACACGATCCCCATGGGTAAATGTGATATACGATCCCCACAGGCAAATGTGATATACGATCCCCACGGGTAACTGTGATACACGATCCCCATGGGTAAATGTGATATACAATCCCCAAGGGTAACTGTGATACACAATGCCCATGGGTAAATGTGATAAACAATCCCCAAGGGTAAATGTGATGTACGATCCCCATGGGTAAATGTGATCTACGATCCCCACAGGTAAATGTGATATACGATCCCCACGGGTAACTGTGATACACGATCCCCATGGGTAAATGTGATATACCATCCCCAAGGGTAACTGTGATACACGATCCCCATGGGTAAATGTGATACACAATCCCCAAGGGTAACTGTGATACACGATCCCCATGGGTAAATGTGATATACGATCCCCAAGGGTAACTGTGATACACGATCCCCATGGGTAAATGTGATATACAATCCCCAAGGGTAAATGTGATACACGATCCCCATGGGTAAATGTGATACACGATCCCCATGGGTAAATGTGATATACAATCCCCAAGGGTAAATGTGATACACGATTCCCATGGGTAAATGTGATATACAATCCCCATAAATGTGGTAAAATGTGATATACAATCCCCAGGGTAAATGTGATATACAATCCCCAAGGGTAAATGTGATATACAATCCCCAAGGGTCCCCATGGGTAAATGTGATATACAATCCCCACGGGTAAATGTGATACACAATCCCCATGGGTAAATGTGATATACAATCCCCACGGGTAAATGTGATATACAATCCCCAAGGGTAAATGTGATACACAATCCCCATGGGTAAATGTGATATACAATCCCCACGGGTAAATGTGATACACAATCCCCATGGGTAAATGTGATATACAGTCCCCAAGGGTTAAAATTGCTGCACCAGTAATAACAAAGTCATTAATGCATATCATAAACTCTATACTACAAGTCATATATTCTTCCAACAATAGATTATCGTTCAAATGTATGGGGAAACTGTGCTAAATCCCAGCATAACAGATTTATAAACTTCAGAAATGAGCAGAATGCATAATTTTAGATGCATCTATTGACCATCACTCAAAAGCACTGTTTACAGAACTCAGATGGTTCACAATATATGATAGGATAGATTTTCACAAGGCAGTTCTTGTATATAAATGTCTACATGGAAGTGCACCAGAGTATCTTCAGGGCTTATTCAGGCCTTTTTCAGCTCAATATCAGTTGAGATCAATATCACATGGAAACCTTCTAGCACCAAAAAAGAGCTTCCAACACTCCACAATTCTGTGGAACAAGCTTCCACAACATGTAAAATCTGCTGAAAATAGTACAGTATTTAAGAAGAGATATGAGCATGTATGTGTTACTAATAGATAATGGAATATAGTATTTTAATACTAAACATGTTAAAATAAACAGTAATTATTGCTCTCTTTCATGTAATGCACTGTTAGGCTCTCCTTAAGAGGGCCTTAAGGGAGAATAGTCCTTGACTAATGAGTTATCCTCTATAAATAAAGTATTATTATTATTACTATTATCATTCACTGTAGACCACTCACACAAGTATTGAGGAGGTAGCTTGTTTACAGGTGTCTGCATTACCTTGTTAGAGGACAATGAGATATAAAACCTTATTGGCTCAAAACAAGTCTAGATATGCAAATATTTTAAAATTCATTATTTTAATTTTTCATGCTTCAGACGATATTTCATTGTGTTGTTAGTAACCTCATGTTCATTTCCTAACCTGTTTGGACCCCCTTACACTGATTTGCAACATTAGGTGTGAGATTCTGAGAATCTCCTTTTGTATAGTGGTAGGCCTAGTATGTTACATTGTTTTTTTGCAAAAATTTGCATCATTTACAATATTTGCAGAACACAGGATTGGAGAAAGAATATAAATATACAAATAAGGCAACTTTTCATCAGTAGATAAATTATTGTCTTGTATTTATGATTTAATTATTGTTTAGTACTGCAAGAATATATAGCAGTTTGGGTTAATAACATTGATAAAAGGAATTTCAAGGATATTGCAGTTTGGGCTAATAAATTTGATAAAAGGAATTCAAGCATGTTCCTAGTTTTGATGACCTTTCATCTGTTTGTTTCTTGATTTTAGTTGGATGGTGAGCTATATCTGGCACCTGGCTTTCCTCTTCCACCCAGCATGGACTATAAAGGGTACCACAACTACATTGATGAAGTGTTGCCACCTGAGAGTCCATACCTGTATGGTCTTCATCCAAATGCTGAGATTGAATTCTTGACTGCAACCTCTGACAGTCTGTTCAAGATTGTGTTTGAAATGCAGCCACGTGACAGTGGTGCAGGTGCTGGTGCTTCAGTTAGTAGAGAGGAAAAGGTTAGTATTCTCTGGCATTAGTACACAACAATATGGAATCATAAGTCACAAAATGTTTATCTGTTTTAGTATGAGCTGTGAAAATTATGATTTAATCATGTATTTTGAGCTGAAAATTGCCTATAATCACATGCAAGGTGGTAAGAAATATTAGCTTTAGCCCACCTTTCTAGCTATATGGCATAGTGTGCAATTTGTGTGTAATTTTACAAAGTGGTATCAAGGCTTTTCAGATTTGTTAGTGGGTTTTTAATCTTTAATTAAAAATGCCCACCATTACTAAAAATAGACAAATCTTTAAAAAAAAACATCATCTAAAAAACCAGTCAACAGAATTTGACTAAATTTGACGAAACAACATCCTCGAAGGAAGGTCTTTCAAGTTTGTTCAAATGATATCAATCTGCCTGACAAAAAATTAAAAAACCTTTAAAAGACATCTTCTCAAAGCTTTTTTTAACATAATTTAACCAGATTTGACAGTATGCATGCAAGCATAAAGGTCTTTCCATTTTTTGTTAATGATACCAATCCTTAAGGCCACTATTGCTAAAAGTAGAAACTCATAGCAATGATTTCTCAAATGCCCACCCAACATAATTTGACCAAATTAAAGAGAAAGCATTTTGGCAGAAAGGTCTTTCCATTTTTGTTCAAATTACAGACATTATTAAAATAGGAAAAGCTTTTAAGTGACTTCTTCCCAGAAACAGCAGCAGAATTTGACCATGCTTGTATCAAAAGTTTTCATATATATTCAGATAATGCTGACTCACCCTTAAATATGGCCATGCTTACTAAAATTAGCAAATCCTTTGAATGACACCTCAAAAACTATGCATCAGAACTTGATCAAATTTTACAAAGCATCTTGGCATGAAGGGTTTTTATATTTTTACAAATGATGCCAATATTCCATGAAACAGCTGCTGCTACTAAAATAGAAAAACTTTTAAAAAGGTCACTTATCAGAATTTTACTATATTTCATGGAAATTGTCATATCTTAAAGGCCTGGACTATTTATAGAAATGATGCCAATTCACAATCAAACATGGCTGCTGTTAACTAACAAAATGAAAAATATTTACAATTTATCTAAAAGTAAACTGTTAACAGAATTTAACCAATTCTGACATAAAGCACCCTATCACGCAGTCCTTACAATATTGGACATAAAGCACCCTAATATACAGGCTTTACAAAATTGGACTTTAAGCACCCTACCATACAGGCCTTACAGTATTGGACTTAAAGCATCCTACCATACAGACCTTACAATATTGGACTTAAAGCATCCTAGCATACAGGCCTTACAATATTGGACTTAAAAGCATCCTAGCATACAGGCCTTACAGTATTGGACTTAAAGCATCCTAGCATACAGGCCTTACAATATTGGACTTAAAGCATCCTACCATACAAGTCTTACAGTATTGGGCTTAAAGCATCCTACCATACAGGCCTTCCAGTATTGGAATTAAAGCATCCTACCATACAAGCCTTACAATATTGGACTTAAAGCATCCTACCATACAAGCCTTACAGTATTGGACTTAAAGCATCCTAGCATACAGACCTTATAATATTGGACTTAAAGCATCCTAGCATACAGGCCTTACAATATTGGACTTCAAGTAACCTCCATACAGGCCTTACAATATTGGACTTAAAACATCCTACCATACAAGCCTTAAAATATTGGACATAAAGTACTGTAGCATACAGACCTTACAATATTGGACTTAAAGCATCCTAGCATACAGGCCTTACAATATTGGACTTAAAGCATCCTAGCATACAGGCCTTACAATATTGGACTTCAAGTATCCTACCATACAAACCTTACATTATTGGACATAAAGCACCCTAGCATACAGACCTTACAGTATTGGACTTAAAGCATCCTACCATACAAGTCTTACATTATTGGGCTTAAAGCATCCTACCATACAGGTCTTACAGTATTGCAGTTAAAGTATCCTAGGATACAGGCCTTACAATATTGGACATAAAGCACCCTAGCATACAGACCTTACAATATTGGACTTAAAGCATCCTAGCATATAGGCCCTACAATATTGGACTTAAAGCATCCTACCATACAAGCCTTACAATATTGGACATAAAGCACCCTAGCATACAGGCCTTACAATATTGGACTCAAAGCATCCTACCATACAGGCTTTACAGTATTGGACTTAAAGCATCCTAGCATACAGGCCTTACAATATTGGACTTCAAGTATCCTACCATACAAGCCTTACAATATTGGACATAATGTACTGTAGCATATTGGACTTAAAGCATCCTACCATACAAGCCTTACATTATTGGACTTAAAGCATCCTACCATACAGGCCTTACAGTATTGGACTTAAAGCATCCTACCATACAGGCCTTACAATATTGGACTTCAAGGATCCTACCATACATGCCTTACAGTATTGGACTTAAAGCATCCTACCATACAGGCCTTACAGTATTGGACTTAGAGCATCTTAGCATACAGACCTTACAATATTGGACTTAAAGCATCCTACCATACAGGCCTTACAATATTGGACTTAAAGTACCCTACCATAAAAGCCTTACAGTATTGGACTTAAGGCATCCTACCATACAGGCCTTACAATATTCGACTTAAAGCATCCTAGCATACAGGCCTTACAATATTGGACTTCAAGTATCCTACCATACAAGCCTTACAATATTGGACATAATGTACTGTAGCATATTGGACTTAAAGCATCCTACCATACAAGCCTTACATTATTGGACTTAAAGCATCCTACCATACAGGCCTTACAGTATTGGACTTAAAGCATCTTAGCATACAGGCCTTACAATATTGGACTCAAAGCATCTTAGCATACAGGCCTTACAGTATTGGACTTAAAGGATCCTACCATACAGACCTTACAATATTGGACTTAAAGTATCCTACCATACAGGCCTTACAGTATTGGACATAAGGCATCTTAGCATACAGGTCTTACATTATTGGACTTAAAGCATCCTTCCATACAGGCCTTACAGTATTGGACTTAAAGCATCCTAGCATACAGACCTTACAAAATTGGACTTAAAGCATCCTACCATACAAGCCTTACAATATTGGACATAAAGCACCCTAGCATACAGGCCTTACAATATTGGACTCAAAGCATCCTACCATACAGGCCTTACAGTATTGGACTTAAAGCATCCTACCATACAGGCCTTACAATATTGGACTTCAAGGATCCTACCATACATGCCTTACAGTATTGGACTTAAAGCATCCTACCATACAGGCCTTACAATATTGGACTTAAAGCATCCTACCATACAGGCCTTACAGTATTGGACTTAGAGCATCTTAGCATACAGGCCTTACAATATTGGACTTAAAGTACCCTACCATAAAAGCCTTACAGTATTGGACTTAAGGCATCCTACCATACAGGCCTTACAGTATTGGACTTAAAGCATCCTACCATACAGGCCTTACAATATTGGACTTCAAGTATCCTACCATACAAGCCTTACAATATTGGACATAATGTACTGTAGCATATTGGACTTAAAGCATCCTACCATACAAGCCTTACATTATTGGACTTAAAGCATCCTACCATACAGGCCTTACAGTATTGGACTTAAAGCATTTTAGCATACAGGCCTTACAATATTGGACTTAAAGTATCCTACCATACAGGCCTTACAGTATTGGACTTAAAGCATCTTAGCATACAGGTCTTACATTATTGGACTTAAAGCATCCTTCCATACAGGCCTTACAGTATTGGACATAAAGTACTGTAGCATACAGACCTTACAATATTGGATTTAAAGCATCCTAGCATACAGGCCTTACATTATTGGACTTCCAAGTATCCTACCATGCAAGCCTTACAATATTGGACTAAAAGCATCCTACCATTTAGGCCTTACAGTATTGGACTTAAAGCATCCTACCATACAGGCCTTACAGTATTGGACTTAAAGCATCTTAGCATACAGGCCTTACAATATTGGACTTAAAGCATCCTACCATACAAGCCTTACAATATTGGACATAAAGCACCCTAGCATACAGGCCTTACAATATTGGACTCAAAGCATCCTACCATACAGGCCTTACAATATTGGACTCAAAGCAACCTACCATACAGGCCTTATATTATTGGACTTAAAGCATCTTAGCATACAGACCTTACAATATTGGACTTAAAGCATCCTACCATACAGGCCTTACAATATTGGACTTCAAGTATCCTACCATACAAGCCTTACAATACTGGACATAAAGTACCATAGCATACAGACCTTACAGTATTGGATTTAAAGCATCCTAGCATACAGGCCTTACAATATTGGACTTTAAGTATCCTACCATACAAGCCTTACATTATTGGAGATAAAGCACCCTAGCATACAGACCTTACAATATTGGACTTAAAGCATCCTACCATACAACCCTTACAGTATTGGACTTAAAGCATCCTACCATACAGGCCTTACAGTATTGGACTCAAAGCATCTTGGCATACAAGCCTTACAGTATTGGACTTAAAGCATCTTAGCATACAGGCCTTACAGTATTGGACTTAAAGCATCCTACCATACAGACCTTACAATATTGGACTTAAAGCATCCTACCATACAAGCCTTACAGTATTGGACTTAAAGCATCCTACTATACAGGCCTGACAGTATTGGACAAATGATGCTGATGTGCCATCATATATGAAGGTAGAAGAGCTGGAGAAGCTTGAAACAGTTGTTTTCATAACTTATGCAATCAACAGCACTGAAAGAAATTACTACAGAAAGCATTTTTCTGATGCTGATTTCTACAGAAAGCATCTTGCTGACCAAGATATTTTGGCCACTGCTCTTGCATTTGGCTCTTAAGCAGATGTCAGCTGTATAGATAATCTCAGGCCTACTTGATCCACTTGTTCATATCTTTTGCTGAGTTTATCAAAAGTTCATGAAAAAAAAGAAATAAAAGAAATAATTAAGAAAGAAAAAAATATTAAAAGAAAAAATGAAAGTTTGGGTATCAGATTCTTTTTGTCTTGTTATCAATATGTACTTTTTGCTTATCATCAGATCAAAGGGATCTTGGATGAGATAGTGGAAAAACTGCCTGAGGAGTTCAACATGATGGAAATTATGGCCAAGGTCCCCCCAGAAGATAGAACTCCTTACGTGGTCGTTGCATTCCAAGAGTGTGAGCGCATGAATATGCTTACCAAAGAGATGAAGAGATCACTTAAAGAACTGGATCTGGGTTTGAAGGTAATAATTTATCTACCATTACTTGTATTGCTTAAGTGTATTTGGATTTATTGTCCCATTATGATCAATTACCAACTAACCAAAGTTTCTCTCCAAGTAGTTTCCCTTCTACCATCTCCCTCTTGTCTCTATAATCTCCATCTTTGGACTAAATCCCTTGCATTTTACCACATAAAAGTTACCAATACACTTTTCTGGCTTTTATCAAAGAATTAAGTTATATCCTACTCCATAAACTGATTATATGTTCTTAATGATACTTATTGTTCATTTATTTGCATTTTCTTAGGGTGAGCTGACCATCACAGCAGACATGGAGGAACTTGGTAACTCTCTTTTCTTGGACAACGTGCCAGCTTCATGGGCAAAGAAGGCTTACCCATCTCTCTATGGTCTGACAGCCTGGTATGCAGATCTGCTTCTTCGTATTAAAGAGCTTGAGACATGGACCTCTGACTTCCAACTTCCTGCAGCAGTTTGGTTAGCTGGTTTCTTCAATCCTCAGTCCTTCCTCACTGCTATTATGCAGCAAATGGCCAGAAAGAATGAGTGGCCACTGGACCGTATGTGTCTGCAGTGTGATGTGACCAAGAAGAGTCGTGAGGACATGGCAGGCCCGCCACGTGAAGGTGCATATGTCCATGGCCTTTTCATGGAGGGAGCACGCTGGGACATGCAGTCTGGCATGATCTCAGAGGCCAGACTAAAGGAGCTTGCACCAGCAGTCCCA
This sequence comes from Megalonaias nervosa, assembly GCA_016617855.1. Classification (NCBI taxonomy): domain Eukaryota; kingdom Metazoa; phylum Mollusca; class Bivalvia; order Unionida; family Unionidae; genus Megalonaias; species Megalonaias nervosa. The sequence continues at coordinate 89,635 of JAECUM010003768.1, forward strand.
GTAATCTTTATCAAGGCCATCCCTGTAGACCGACAGGATGTACGGAACATTTATGAATGCCCTGTGTACAAGACCAAGCAGCGTGGCCCAACCTTTGTCTGGACCTTTAACCTTAAGACCAAAGAGAAGCCATCCAAGTGGATCCTTGGAGGGGTGGCTCTCCTCCTCCAGGTCTAATGGCTAAACTTTTAATAACCATAAGTTCCAGGAGGTTTATTGTGTCCTATAGAACTTTTGTCTTAACTAAATGTATAACTATTTTATTAATAAATTAATTATTGCCTTCAACTTGGACATTGCTTATGGTGAATAATCATGTGAAATAGCTGGAGTTTGACATTTTAAGACTTGAAATGTTGTTTGAAAGATTCTTAAGTATGTCTTGAAATAAAGGATCAATCCATATCTTCATTTGATGAAATAAAAACTAAGATTTGTGAGCAGTGATGAAAAAATGTATAAAAACCTTACAACATTGTTTGAATCTTTTTTAAAATATGGGTATTATGAAAACCTATTCAATGTGCGCATAATTTATATGATATAATCCTTCCTTTATTGACCTTAGGCTTAGAAAATGACTTTATATTTAAACAACTGAAAAATCATGGATATAAATTTTTTATCAGTATATTCTTAATACTTACAACTTGATGTGACCTGTTTTTTAGATAGAGTCATGAAACTTTGTATGCTTACTTATTTAAAGTTTTATGTTTTATGCCTTTTATTTTTGAATGATACTTAGATTTTATGTGGTTTTATATTTACTATACAGCTAATAAGAAAGTTTTCAAGACTGTGATTGGTCATATTATAGCCAAATGTTTTGCCTTTATTTTATCAAAACTTTATGATTTGTGATATTGTAACCACAGTTTTCATTCTTATTTTATGGAATGTAGTAAGTATTTGACAACTTTGTACAATAAAAGAACTGCTGGTGAAATCTTGAGATAAAAGTCAACAGGTTAAAGAACCTGCTTTGTTGTTAAGCATGAAAAAGAAATCGAATTTAACATGTTATAAAGATGATAATTTCTGTTTAAAATTTATTCTTTATACCGAAGTATCTAGAATTGTCGTTTTTTTTATTCATAACCAGTAATAACACTTTTTAAAAAATGTGAAAATTCATGGTGGTGAAAATAAATAAATGAGTGATGGTAATCTTTGAAGGTGATTGATTAATTTGTTTACTTGTCCATGATTATGCTGGTCTCTTTGTCAAGCTATCATTTTTATCAAACTCAAGGATTTTCAAAATCTAGTTTATTCATACTTTAAATTGCTTTGCTTCATTCTGTCTGTCACCCACCTACCTAATCCCAACACCCCCCATTCATCCCCACCCCCTTAACACAAAATGATAGCATTAATGACCACTGTAATGGTGTTATGTCAGTATTTGACAGGAGCAGTACCATTTTCTATTAAAATAAATTATCTTGTATCAAAGTTTTTGCCTATCAACTCCAATCAAGATTTTCTCTCTTTCTAACAGTGAATGTGCCAAATATAGCCAAAATGGGCTGATGTGATGGTAGGATTTTAACCATGGAACTCACCACAATAGCCAACATGGGCTGATGTGATGTTGGATTTTAACCCAGGAACTCACTAAAATAGCCAACATGGGCTGGTGTGATAGTGGGATTTTAACTCAGGAATTCACCACTATAGCCAACATGGGCTGATGTAATGGTAGGATTTTAACCCAGAAACTGACCACAATAGCCAGCATAGGCTGACGTGATGTTGGATTTTAACCCAGGAACTCACCACAATAGCCAACATGGGCTGATGTCATGCTGGATTTTAACCCAGAAACTCACCACAATAGTCAACATGGGCTGATGTCATGCTGGATTTTAACCCAGGAACTCACCAAAATAGCCAACATGGGCTGATGTGATGGTAGGATTTTAATCCTGGAACTCACCAGTATAGCCAACATGGGTTGATGTGATGGTAGGATTTTAACCCAGAAACTGACCACAATAGCCAACATGGGCTGGTGTGATAGTGGGATTTTAACCCAGGAACTCACCACTATAACCTACATGGGTTGATGTCATGCTGGATTTTAACCCAGGAACTCACCACAATAGCCAACATGGGCTGATGTCATGCTGGATTTTAACCCAGGAACTCACCACAATAGCCAACATGGGCTGGTGTGATAGTGGAAGTTTAACCTTCACTCTTTTGGTGTGGAGTGTGGCACACTAATCATTTAGCCACGTCATCTCCTAGTGGAAGGAGTACCCCCTGTACTTAATATTCATTGATATTTTTAACCAGTTAAACAGATAATTAGCAGTAAATAGATACTTTGCAGACTGATATGGAAAAAAAAATGTCTGGGATACAGAGAGGTCTCCATAATGAAATCAACCAAAACTTAAAAACAGTTACAAATGTAATGAAAAATTTTATCATAAAAATCCTGAATTAAACAAGATAACAGCTAACACTAATATTATGTCAGAGTTGCAGAAGAACAATTTTATTTAAGAGAGATAATTATAAAGATAGAAGACACCAAATCCAAAATGAATTAAAATGAAAGCACATTAGAGGACAACAAATTCAAAATGAATTCTAATGACAGCACAATAGAGACAGCAAATTCAAAATGAACTCTAATGAAAGCACAATAGAGGACACCAAATCCAAAATGAATTCTAATGAAAGTACAATAAGTATGAAAACAAGTAATAATTTATCTGTTCCAGATTTTAGTGAAATTAAGAGATGATAACAATAACAAAATATTTCAAGCACTGAATTTTATAATATGAAATTGAACAATCAAAACAGATACAAAAGAATACACAAATATTGAACTAATTAATAATATTGGTGTTGTAAAGCAGTATTGACGATAAAGATAAAACAAATGAGAAAATATTTCAAGGATGTGGAACAAGTGTTTACAACAGAGACAGTTGAAGCTAAAAGTGAACAAAATAACAGCTCCAAGTAACAAGTCTCATATTAAGTGGATAACAGTTGAAAACATAACAGATCAAACTACATAAAGACTACTAACAAGTCTAATATAAAGTGGGTATACTTGAAACTATTTAATGATTATATTAACAAATCTCATATTAAGTGGATACAGTTGAAACTAATAAATTAAACTGTAAAGAGACTATTAACTGAATTAAGCACAGAAATAGGCATGGAGTCTTGCACTGGGTACTAGACTGAAGGAATTAAAAATGGAAATCGATAATAATAAAAAGTGTTTGATGAAGGAAAAAACTAATGCTTAGTTATTTGTGCTGCTTTAGGATTTTCACATTGTTGAGTCACGGTAGTCCTGTAGGTTAATATATTGAAATAAAGGTGGACAGAGAAGGGTTACAAATGAATAGTTGCACCAAGAGTAGGAACTTCAAAAACAGAATTTTAAGGAATCCAAGATAAGACCAAATCTTCTATTTAGCTGCAGAGTGTTGAAACTCTATCTGATATCATTTAGCAATAACAAGATTTTCAAATTGGCTGCTATTGTGGCCAGCCAGATTTTCACTTAGGACCATCTAGACATCATTGGAAATCTTTTAGCACCAACTATCATAAGAAGTGTTTTTGGTGAAAGCCCCATGTTAATATGGTCATCCATTCAGAAGCAGCATTGACAAGAAGATTTCCGATGGCCACCATGGTGGCTACATTGTTATTGCTGTAAATTATAATGCCTCTCAGTATTTTATCAGTGCACTCAAGATTACATGCTTGTGTATATATATATATATATATATATATATATATATATATAGCATTAACAGGTACTGATTGCAGATGTGATCATAGCTTGAGCTTAGAAATATGTACATTGTTAATGGGAATGTAGCAGGAATATGGTACTGAGTATTCATTCTTTCTTGGGTAAAGGCAGGATTAGTAGAAGCTAGAATTTCTCTCAGGTTGTGTATGAGGCTTTTACTGAGATATTCTTGGATTTGATTAGTGTTTAAGTTAAAGTCAGTCTTGATGGTTGGAGCACTGCAATAGATCAGACATGTGATTCTCTTTTACAAAGGAAGCAGACGGGAAATCAAGTGTCAACTAAAACTTGTGTCTGTTGGACAGCAGTGTCCTGTTAGAACCCTTGCTTTGATGGATGCCTTTGTTATTGCTCTTGGGTTGGTCCACTGTGGGGGTAGTGCCTGCAACAAAGGGGTGTCTTGGACGTGGAGGAATCTTAGTGACGGTTTGATTGGTTTAGTCTCTTCCAATGTCGTGTGTGAATACGAGTTAATGCCTCCATAACCATGTATTAACATCATTGTTTGTCAGATGGGTTATCAATCACGTCAGAGGTTGCTGGGAGGGAGTATTTCTGTAGGTTTTTTTATGTAAATAAATCAGCTGTTGCTACCCTTATTTTTTTAATACCAGCTGCCTGATCACAGTCTCAAACTCGACAGATTCTGGCCGTCTAGTGATGTTGCCAAAAAGTGTGAGGGCTTTCATTCTGATGTGGGCATCTATAGGGGTTGCACCTATCAGTTTATAAATTGTGGTTATTGTTGTATTATTGAAATGGACCATACAATCTACATCATGTGTACATCTTTCCCCAATGTATATACGCATGCGCTGTTAGGGAACCACTGTGTGGATTGCCTATATGAGTCACTCTTAGAAATAAAGTCTAAGAAGCAACACGCTTGTGTCTGTTTCAATATATACATCTCACTTGAGATAGTTTAGGATGAAAAACACAACATGGTGTCAGAAGTGGGACTGGTGCATTTTAAGTAGGATTAGTGCATTAACTTGGAGTTGCACATAGAGTAAAAAGTGTGCATTAGTTAAGATTTGAAAAAATCAACCATGGATTTAAGCGGTATTCCACCACCAGTCATGGACTGGGAGGTACGAACTTGCCGGAACAGTGGTTAAAGTTTAAACTACATATCACTTTGATTTTTAATGGACCGCTTAAAGAAAAAACAGAAGCTGAAAAGGTGTCATACCTTTTGTTGTGGGTTGGGGGCAAAGGGAGAGATGTCTACCAAACGTGGACTGATATTTCAAATGAAGACGCGAAGAGGCTCCAAACATTCTATGACCATTTCAAGGCACATGTGCAACCAAAGTTAAACCCCATATTTGCGTGATATCATTTCAATATGGAAGTGCAAGGAGCAGAATCAATTGATTCCTATGTCACACAGCTAAGACTGAAAGCCAGAGACTGCAACTTTCATGATGCCAATGATATGATAAGGGATAGAATTGTATTTGGGACGAACAGTCCAAGAGAAACTGATTAATGAATGAGACAAGTTGACATTAGACAAAGCTATCCAGATCGTTCAAAAGTTTGAATATTGTCAGCAGCAATTGAAATCGATGTCTATTTCAAACGGCTCGCCAAACAAGGATGTAGACGCTGTTGATAAAAGTAAAAACAGAGTGCAGGCACGCGGTGGAAACAAACCCAGGGGATATCACCAGCAACAATTCCTTAAGTCAACGCAGACACATCAGACCCAACATCACATTAATGCAAGGCCCAATCAGTTCACAACACACAAACCATGTGGGAATTATGGAAACAGGAATCACCAGTCGAACAACTCACAGTGTCCAGCTAGAGGTGTGACTTGCAGACAATGTGGCAAACTTAATCATTTTGCAAAAATGTGCAGATCCAAAAACTGTGCATAATATATCGAACAGTGACCAGGGATTTGATTATAATGGGAGTGTTAACAATGCACGGAATACACATAATGACAAGGAATTTTACATAGATACGGTAAGGCATTCATCTCTCTCATCTCCAGACCGTGCATTTGTCCAGTTACGTATTGGCCCTTCCCAAACCTCATATAAATTTAAAATAGATACCGGGTCACAAGTAAACATTCTTCCACTAGTGTTGTACAAAACACTCAATATTAAAGACTCCTTAATACCCCCCGACAGTAAGCTTGTATCATACACAGGGGATTTGATTTCAGTAGTGGGCAAGATAATGCTTTCCTGCTCACACAACGGCAAAACTGTAAAAACATACTTTTACATTGTAGATTGTCAGGCCACAGCTCTCATTAGCCTTCAAACTTCACTTGACTTACAATTAGTCCAGCTGACTTAAGCAATTGATAATGAGTCTGGCTTAGATGCATCAGCTGTTACAAGTACATACAGTGACCTATTTCAGGGAATAGGTCTGTTTCCCGGTGAATGCAAGCTGCATCTTAAACCCGATGCAGTACCGGTAGTAAACCCCCTGCGAAGGGTACCAGAAGCATTAAAGTCAAAGCTTAAAGAAGAACTCACAAGAATGGAAGAGTGCAAAATTATTGAAAGGGTTACAGAACCCACCGTTTGGGTCAACTCCCTTGTAATAACAGAAAAACCGAAATCAGGTAAATTGCGTATTTGCCTAGACCCAAAGGCGTTAAACGATTCAATCCTTAGGCCCCACTATCATATGCTGACAATCGATGATGTCACAACTAAACTAACCAATGCCATGTACTTTATAACTTTAGACTGTACACATGGCTACTGGAGTGTGAAACTTGAAGACGAATCTTCATACCTAACTACATTCAGTACTCCTTTCAGACGGTACCGATATCTTGGGTTACCTTTTGGTATAAAAAGTTCACAAGACATATTTCAAATGAAAATGGATGAAAATTTTGAGGGCTTACCAAATGTCGCGTGTATAGTCGACGACGTATTGGTGTGGGGACGCTCTCACAAGGAACATGACGACATGTTGACACGTGTATTTGAACATGCATGCTCAAAGGGTGTGCGTCTCAACCCAGACAAATGCGCAATAGGTGCAACAGAAGTATCTTTCTTTGGCCATACAATAAGCTTGTCGGGTTTAAAACCCGATCAAAACAAGGTTGAGGCTATTCTTAAACTTGATACTCCCGAAAACAGGTCCAAATTAGAAACCCTATTAGGAATGGTTAATTATCTTTCAAAATTCACGCTAAATCTGCAGAGGTGACAAGCCCTTTACGCGCCCTCTTGAAGAAAAATGTGGAATTTTTCTGGGACGAACCTCAGAAGAAGGCATTTAAAGAGGTCAAGGATATAATCACGCAACACCCTGTGCTGGTTTACTTTGACTCGACCAAGCAATTAACACTCAAAGTAGACGCTTCCAAATATGGGATTGGGGCATGCCTTATGCAAGACGGTCACCCCATAGCATTCGCATCCAAAAAAGTATAACACAAACCGAAACAGAGTATGCTCAGATAGAAAAAGAAATGCTGGCTATACTATTTGGCTGTAAATGTTTTCATCAATTGGTTTTTGATTGACCAGTTAGGGTGCACTCAGATCACAAGCCGACTGAATCGATTATGAGGAAGCCCCTTTCAGCAGCCCCTCCACGCCTTCAATGCATGATGTTGCAGCTTCAGCAGTACGATATTAAAGTACATCATGTATGAGGGAAAGATTTGCCCATTAGTGATTATTTATCAAGACAATCACTTCCGGACACATACCCAAGATTGATCGAAGGACTCGACCTTCATGTACATGCGATCAAACAACAGTTGTTTGTCACAGATCGACGGTTAGAATGTCTGAAGAGCGGTATCAAAGTTGACCCGCAAATGCAAACTTTGATAAAGACTATAACTCAGGGATGGCCTAGTTCACGCGCTGACTGCAATACAGATGTGCTTGAGTTCTGGAATCACAGGGATGAGCTATCTGTAGAAGATTACTTAATTTTCAGAGGTCAAAAGTTAATTGTACCAAAGGTCTCTGGCAGGAGATGATACGAGCTGTGCACACTGGTCATCTGGGAGTAAACAAGACGTTAGAACGCACGAAAGATAGCATCTTTTGGCCAGGCATGTCCAAAGAAATCACAGACCATGTGTTAAAATGCTCGATATGTCTCACTCACCGCGATTCCAATGCTAAAGAACCTTTAATCCCGCACGACATCCCACAAAGGCCTTATCAAAAAATTGGCACTGACCTGTTTGCATTTGATGGAAAAAATTATCTCATGACTGTTGATTATTATAGTAAATTTTTTGAGATAGACTTATTACCTGACACACACAATATCACAATTATCAGGAAACTGAAAGTACATGTCACGAAATGGTATTTGTGATGTCTGTGTCAGCGACAATGGACTGCAATTTTCATCCCAAGAATTCGCAAACTTTGCAAAAGAATGGGGTTTCGAACACAGGACATTAAGTCCATTACATGCAATGTCTAATGGTTTGGCAGAAAAGGCAGTCTCAATTGCCAAGAAATTGCTCACCAAAGCAAGGGACAGTAAGCAGGACCCTTTCTTAGCCTTGTTAGAATATAGAAATACACCCTTGGATTGCGGCTATACACCAGCTCAAATGTTACTGGGTAGAAGAACAAAATCTATAATACCGATTACAAATAAACTTCTCAAACCACAGACCGTTAACCCAACTATTGTTCAAAAGAAAATGAAGCAGTCGAAATTAAAACAAAAACAATATTTTGACAAATCGGCAAAAGTACTTAAACTCCTTTCTGTAACTGATTCTGTGAGGGTTCAATTTGGTAAAACAATGAAACCCGCCAAAGTTATAAGAGTTCACAGCGGCAGGTCATATTCTGTATAAACTAGGGATGGTGGTGTTTACCGCCGAAATCGAAGGTTACTTAATAAAACCATAGAGAATCTGTCAGATGTGACCCCATTTGCTGCTCGCGTATTGGCTGACCCTGAGCAGCAATGTGAAAATACTCCATTTCAAACAGTTTTCCCTAGAGAACCCCATTTCAATAACACTATCCCAGAATCAGGAGCTAAGACTTTGAGGTCAGATGCCCGATATATAACACGGTCTGGAAGAGAGGTGAAACCTAACAAACTCTATGTAAATGATGAATGGATTAAGTAACATTGATAGTTATAGATAGAGAACTGAACTGAAACTTGAGTGTAAATGACATCCCCGGAGTGCCGTTTATGTGGAATGGCGGAGGCTGTTAACAACTGACGAATACATGACAAGCAGGATGATTATTTAAGGTATAGTTTAAAAAAAAAAAAAAAAAAAAAATGTTAAAGGTTATCCAAAATGCGTATGAACAACATTATTAATGCATTAAATATGTTTTGGACATTACTTACGTATGTATTGTCATTATGTGATTTAGTTTCATGTCAAATCTTTATCATCCAAAATAACTATTTCTACAGAATTATTTAGATTTCGTTACCTTGTTTTATATGTTACCTTCAAAATAAAACAACTTTATTTATTTTTGTCAAAACAAGGGAAATGTTGTATTATTGAAATGGACTATACAATCTACATCATGTGTACATCTTTCTCCAATGTATATACGCATGCACTGTTAGGGACCCGCTGTGTGGATTGCCTATATGAGTCACTCTTAGAAATAAAGTCTAAGAAGCAACACGCTTGTGTCTGTTTCAATATATACCTCTCACTTGAGATAGTTTAGGACGTGAAACACAACAGTTATTGCACATCTCTCTGGGAAGAATCTTTAGTTCTGATATTTTCAACCTTCCTGATTGTTTCAGCATTCTTATCTACTGTGGAGATCTGACACTTCTATACCAAAAACAGCTCATGGACGTAAGATGTGATTCATTTTGTAAGATAGAATTGGGGTCTTTCCACGTAGACCCGTTCCGAGGATGGAATACAACGCTCCTCTCCTTTTTACTATTCTATCCTCTTTTGTCTAGCTTAATGTTGGCTCTTCTGAGAAAACCAACTTAGGTAGGATTGTTGAATCGGTTTCCTTAATTATCATTTTTCCCGGGTTCTAGGATTGTGCTTTTCTTCTTTTAGGTTCGTTGAAAAATCAGGATGTCACTTTTGAGTTATCGAAAAGCAGTCAGCACTGAAAAAGTTGTAGATTTTTCGGCAGATTTGAAGGTCTGCTGTATTGTTATCAAGGACTGCCACATCACTGGGTACTGAAGGTATACCCCTTAGGTCATTCCACTGAGCTGTGTAAAACGGTTCATTGTTGAAGTACTTGTAGAGGGTAGGACAAAGTTTGATGAATTGCTTATTTCCCTGTCCAGCACAGAAGTGGTTGCTGGCATAACCATTTTACTTTGCGAACTGATACTACGAAAATACTATTCTATATTTATTTTCCCCTATAAGTATTCTAAAAATAAAAACAAAACTTTAAATTGAATTTAAAATTGTTACAATTGGTCACATATTAATAAACTGAATAACTGACGTATTTCATAAAACAAAATTTTTGTTTATAGACAATAAATGATTAAACTGATTATGATTATTTAAAAAACAAACAATATTTTCAGAATTTATCCTTAATCATCATGATATTGATGACCACGTGGTAATTATGCATTGTTATCATTCTATTGATGACTGATAATTATGCAGTCATAATGCTATTGAGGACCACCATGATAATTATGTATTATTATCATGCTATTGATGACTGATAATTATGCAGTCATAATGCTATTGAGGACCACCATCATGGGCGCCTGCAGCATGGGTCAAGGGGGTCACGTGAACCCCCCCATATCATACTGCAAATATATATATATATATATATATATATATATATATATATATATATATATATATATATATATATATATATATATATATAAATTCCGACAAGTTTAATCATGCAAATGAAGCTGAAAATATGTCACAAGATTCTGTTCAAAACGCTTAATAAATACTAGCTTTAGTTTCAGACTGCTTCTTATACTAACTCTCCCGGCCGTGACTGACTGACTCCCCCCTGAAAAAATCCTGACCCTCCCCCCTGCACAAAGTCCTGACCCCACCCTGCAAAAATCCTGCGGGCGCCCATGCTTCCCGGGGTTTACCCGGGTTCTTCCTTTAGCATATATACTGGCCGCAATGTATATGCCTATCATGTGCTGAAAAATGGCTTGAAACGCACCCCTACCCTAACCCATCTGCATATGACAGAGTTCCCATAACGTGATTATGCGTCTGATTGGCTGAATATATTACTGTGATAATGCTTTTAATCACGCCTTTTAGGTATGCTGAGAGCACTGGTTGGCGACATATGTGCATCTTAGTGAGACAACTCTGCTTCTGAATGAATGAACTGGAGTCCACCCAAGCAGCTATGCAAATTTTGTTTCCTCAGAAGCATTTTTCATCAAGATCTCTGAGATAGTCACCCTGATCTTCCCTTCTGTTGAATACCTCGCTATAGTGTTATGTCACATTTTAAAGTGGAACAATGTTGTGTTGAACAGTTCTGGAATTCAATTAATATACAATAGTCACAACAATTGCACGTTCATATTCCAATATTTTCACGTAGAGCCAGGGCAGGCTGGAACAAAACCCTCAGTCAGGCACCACCATAGACCCTCAAGGTGGTACAGATTCATTAATGACAATGATTCAATATGGATTGAAACTGGCGATAAATTTAAACAATTCTTTGAATTTGCCAACAATTTCCACTCAGCTATTAAATTTACGTTAGTGTCATCAAGCAAGTAAAATGTTTTCTCGGATACCAAATCCATACTCCAGGAATTGGGGGGGGGGGGATGGAAACTGACTTATAATACAAACCATCTGACTGGAATGAATATTTGCTACTGATCAACTACCACCGTAAGCAATCATAATTAACCTGTTTGTTTGTATTAAATGCATCTGCTCAGACCCAAAGACTTTTTAAACAGATTCAAGGGGCACATTAGAAGGATAGGATACATGTAGAAAAATATCGACAGCACCATTCCTAAAACCAAGGTACAAAACAATATCAGGCGCTACACGCATTACTTTCGCAGGAACATACCTCCCCAATGGCCCAGATATACGACAACTAAATAAAGTTCAAGAGGTACCTATAGTTCCATAACATAGATATAAAAAAACCTGCAAAGATCACTTAATACGAACCCAAATTAATCCAGGCCGCACCTCCGAAATAGGTAAATACAATTGTAAAAATGCAAACTCTTGACTCATCTGCAAAGACGTTCCTGAGATTAAGACTTCCCGAGGTTAACCAACGTGGGTAATCTAAAATATCAACCAGAACTAGGACGCTGCTGTAGAAATATAAACAACATCCTGAAATGCAGGAAAAGTGCAGTTCAAAATGCTGGTGAATCTGCCGGCCTAATGAAGAGGATAAACAACCACATAGCCACACTGACAATACAAATTTTACAAAAACAACCACATAGCCACACTGACAATACAAATTTTACAAAAACAACCACATAGCCACACTGACAATACAAATTTTACAAAAACAACCACATAGCCACACTGACAATACAAATTTTACAAAAACAACCACATAGCCACACTGACAATACAAACTTTACAAAAACAACCACATAGCCACACTGACAATACAAACTTTACAAAAACAACCACATAGCCACACTGACAAATACAAATTTTACAAAAACAACCACATAGCCACACTGACAATACAAATTTTACAAAAACAACCACATAGCCACACTGACAATACAAATTTTACAAAAACAACCACATAGCCACACTGACAATACAAATTTTACAAAAACAACCACATAGCCACACTGACAATACAAATTTTACAAAAACAACCACATAGCCACACTGACAATACAAATTTTACAAAAACAACCACTACATTTCAACCAAATATTATGTGCAATCAATTGAGAAGGTATACACTGAGTCAAACCCGAGGTGGTCCAACGTAAAACGAACATGGAAAAATATATATCTAGGAATTTGGACTCAAACTAGAAAATACATACTCACCAACAAAACATAGTCACCACTATTAACATTTTCCTTTTTCTTCACTATTCCTTACACATTTTACGTGACCTCTATCACATGCATACTTCATTATTATTGTTATTATTATTATTATTATTATTATTATTATTATTATACTGATCTCTTCATCTCTGTAAATATTTTTTCTACGTATATCTATGAGGACACTTGGCTGTTCGAGTTTTCTCTGAACATAATATTTTACCCGGATGTAGTGATGTCTTAGAGGATACATTTGATTGAATTTAATCATTCACTGTAGAAGGCGAAGCAGTTGTTTTAGGTCACCACATTCCACCTATGTTTTCCGTGTTTTTAATTTGTTCGTCGGAAATAAAAGCAGGCTTTAAGACAGTTATAAACGACCTCTATTGAATTTGCTGTGACTGAGTGAATACAGTCTTTATATTTGTACCTTTAACGTATCGAATCGTTGTTTGAAATTTTATGGGTGGAAATTCTAAGTCTAATATTTAGAGTGTGTCATTTATTAACGCGTATTCATTTTCAGGTTTAAGCTTGATATAACTGGCCAACACGTGATAATGTAAAACCCGCGGCTTTGTCGGATAGACGGGTGCATACCAAATTGACACCTCTGCTAAGGAGTGGCGACTCTGTTCTTGGGTAGTTGATAATGAGGTTCAGAGGCCCGATAAAGTAAGTAGGAAGCATAAATATATTTCATTTAAATGAATATTTCAGTCTTATTTTAAAACTAAAATATTTAAAATAAGTGTTTCAGGAAAAGTCAGTTTATATTATGGAACTCGGACGACCATTGATCTAAGATACATGTTGGAAAATATAAAGTAATCACTGCAAGGGCCCACATTAATTATTCCAGTCCATCACAAATATGGTACGAAAATTCATTCGGACACTGCAATACACGTATTAGTTTAAAAAGAATAAATTGTCCAGTATATTACAGGCATACATTGCAAAATAGTACCTTCAAGAGAAAAGAGCCCTGAAAACTTGGTAAAATATTAGAAAATATTGCTGGTATGCGAAGACATTCCGTTTTTAATACTTAGGACATTGCACTCCTTAGAAAACATGTTACGACTCTATGTTCATAACCTAGGTAAAAGAAAGAAGCAAAAGCAACAAGTTTTGTCAAACTTTATATATATACCAGATTTTAGAAATGTATGCCATGTTTTAGTTGTTTATATTTCCTGAAGACTCAATACAAAAATTAAATATAATATATTCAACACAAATAATGTATCTCCATATTATTTACAACAAACGTGTATGCAAATGGTTTTGCTTTTATTCATGACTACGTCTTATCTTTGTTTTAGCACATCTGGGCAAAATGATATCAAATTTATTATTTTACGAAGAAAAGCATAATTTGTTTTAATCTTTCCTTGCGTCATAAATTCGTTTAATGTGAATGGTTATAGCTCTGCCTTTAAAATATTTATAAGAACCGCAGTTGTACGGTAATTTATATAAAACGAGACTGTAATTTTTATTAATTATGTTAATTTTCTTATTTTATCTTCTCATGAAACCTTTTCTCACAAAGCGTTAAACGATGATTTAGTTATTTTTGTAACCGGTTACGTCCAATTCAGATATATATATATATATATATATATATATATATATATATATATATATATATATATATATATATATATATATATATATATATATATATATATATATATATATATATATATATATATAAACGCTGTATCAGTGATATACCGCGAGATGTATAAAATTTTATTAAAAGAAAGCGAGGCTTGTAAGTCGAGTGGTATATGAAAGATACAGCGTAAATAGTATACACATATTTTATATCGATCTTGTACAAGATTAATAACCTTTCTTTGCATAAGATAAATTTAAATTTATTCTTAATCAGGATGTCTAAATGAAATGTTGCCTATAATTTCGAATTCTTTAATAATGGTCTCGAATTGTGTTCTCATTCTATGGAGATAGGAGTTGGTAATGCAAGATTACTTACATTCGAAATTTAAAACTCCCACCTTTCAACCGGTGACACCACATTATAGTGCTAACTGAATCAAATTGACCACGTATTAAATAGTCATTTTTATTTTTAAAAAATGGAAATAAAGAATTATATTGATAACATAAATAAATAAATAAATAAATAAATAAGAAGAAATAATTTTATTGATTGATAATTGAAAGCACAATGCACTCAAACGGCATTTCAGTAGTTGCTGCCGGACTCGTCGCCGATACAGTGTGGGTTCAGATCTTACCAACGGATCAGCCAGGGTTAGATATCGCAGTCTACTTTTTGGCAAACATTCTACTCAAATTGCTTCAGCAGTAAATAACCTTCATGTGTATCTGTACCGTAAAAAAAAAATCAACATGTGTATCTGTACCGTAAAACACAAATCCAGACTACACAAAATACAAGTCATTCAAATATTGGGAAATATTGCGATTTCCAAAGGAACTTACACAGTAGCAACAAACAACATTTATCTCAGTGGCAGCTTAGATATCTCTTTATCAACAGTGTAGTACCAATAGAATATATACATATAGCAATAGAATATATACATATACTAATAGAATATATACATATTTATTCGTCATAACATATAACTATACCAAGCTTCTACATAAATTTAAAAAAAATAAAGTAAATAAGTACATTTTTGGTGTTTAATAACCTTTGAATGTTCGCAATGAAGAATGTAGCGCAAATATGTATACAAATACTGTAGAACAAAGGGTAAACGTGTTTAAAATGTTGTGAAGAACAACCTGGAAACATGTATAAAATGTAGCGAGGAACGAAATGGAAACATGTATAATATTTGTAAAGAAGAATGAAGTGAAAACACACACACACACACACACACACACACACACACACACACACACGTAGCCTTAATATATATACATATATATATATATATATATATAACATATATATATATATATATATATATTGTTACGACCCTGTAGTTAAATTACATGTGTGTTAAAATTTGAATTCTTTCTAATTCTTTCTATTTCATTTTTGTTTCATTTTTATATCATTAAATATAGTTATTATTATGATTACGTTATGTTCGCAGGGTCTGATATTTTGTTAGAAACATCGTGTTTATTTAAAACGTAAATGTGACTCGCGTAAGCACGATTTTTGTATGACTGTTTTGTCGTATTAAGTAAACAGTCGGAAATAGCTATGTAAATGACTGGTTGTGACCACGGTCATTTCTAATAATACTTGTTGACATTCTATACTGCGGTGGCGAGATTTCGAAATCTCCACGATTTCTTCATGCGTGTACATGAAATGACGTATGAGTTTGCTTTAAAATACTCAGGTACCTGCGAACTAGTCTAGAGTCATATTTTAACATCTTAGAGAGTCACATCATAACATCTTATAGAGTTTCTAAATACCTTAAGAAGAAGGTATTCTTTTGTGCTGGAAAGAGTTGTTCGTTCGTACGTCTTTAGAACAACATGTGTTTTGTTGTTGGTGATGCCTGTATTTCGTCCACCTTCTAAACAATAATTGTTTTCCCTGGAGAACTACACAACTGGCATTGGACTAAGACATTTGCTGAAATTAATTCTAAATTGGAACAGGACAATACAAATTGTGATTCACAGTGAAAATTCTGGACATTTGTGTTTAACCTTCGTCTGACGTCATCATCCGCCATCTTGGAAAGGAATTGAGATTCAGACTACGTCAGTTTAGAACTGTTTATTCACAGGACTTATGTGTTTTCACAATTTAAGAACAAATTTTTGGATCTTCTTCGTAAATCGTAAGTCTTGTTTCATATTTTTACCTTTTCACCGTGTTTTCTAGGGAAATAATTTTTTTTAAAAAAATTTACAAAGCTTGTCTTCGCTCCTTGCTTTGTTACTTTAAACGAGCCGATACGTAAAGCAATATATATATATACTTATATATATATATATATATATATATACCATATATATATATATATATATATATATATATATATATATATATATATATATAATATTTTAAATGTATGCAGCACCTGCGTTACATGAGCAGTACGTATATTTTTTTAAAGTTAGTTGTAACAAAGATAGTCCAGTGAATTCAGACTTGAGCGATACAGATAAAATCTGAAGCTGGAGGTCGTTTGATTCAACACATAAAGCGGTGTGGTGTTTGTTTTAACCATGATTTATCTGAGACTGAGTTTCAAGTTCCACAATAATGAGAACCAACTGAGGTTTTTCTGCAGAAAATCCATCCCGGAAGTACTTAGACGGAGTCATTGTGCAGAAATCACCTGTAAATGAAGAAAGATTCAGTCGCATGTGAAAAGTATGTTACATGAAATAGTATTATGCCAAAAGTATGTTACAAGAAATTGTACAATGCAGAAAGTATGTTACATGAAATAGTACAATGCCAAAAGCATTATGATACATTTATGAAATGAAAAGTTTTCAATAAAGTTCACACTTAAAAATAGAAACTTGGGAGTGTTTTGGCCAAGAACAAGTCATATCAATCGATAAGTCCCGGTAGTGAACTCTGTAGTAATTAACAAGGATACATGTATTTGCAGTGGTGGCTAAAGTAGTACTTATATTTGCAGTATGATTTCCAGGGGGGTCACGTGACTTCCTTTGACCTATGCTGCGGGCGTCCATGAACTCATCTCGCATGTACTGTTGTATATTTTGTCTATCATTTCGACAAATGAAAAGAACATGATCTGCATTATATAATACCCTATTTAATTTGCTATTTCACTGTAAAGGTCATTCAGATATTATCATTGCGAATGGATTTTTTAAAAAAAATCTGTGATAATGATCTTCAGAGTAGGTCAAGATATGGACATAACAGAATTTCTTCTTTTACTAAAGTCAAGCTTTCTCATGTAAATGAACAAAAATTTGCAGACCTTTAAAGGTTATTGACACAAATTGGATTATTTATATATATTCAATAGCATTATTTCAATTTCCTACCGTCACTCAAAAGAAAAATCGCAAAGATGAATGATACATAAAGAAGCAACAATCTCCCTCGTGAGTATGTTTATCCAAAAATTGTACAAAAACAAAAACTCCAAGAACCCATTTAAAAACACTTAATGACAGACTAAAAGGACTGTAGCAAATACAAGCAGATTACAAGTTCATGTCATTGATCAAATTAAGAGTATCGTTAATGTTTAAATGTAAGTTGATTCCAACTTTCTTGAAACACGGGGGGGGGGGGGCTATCATGCTGTATGACAAATATATCATGTATTCAGCAAAAACTCGAAAAATTCATTTGTACAGACATATGACATTCCCAGCATACTGTATGACAGATTTATCATGTACTCAGCAAAGACTAAATTAATTTGCACAGCCTCACGACAGTCTCAGCATGCTGTATGACAAATATATCATGTACTCAGCAAAAACTATAAATTCATTTGTATAACCTTATGAAATTCCCAGCAAGCTGTATGACAAGTATGTCATGTGCTCAGCAGAAACTAAATTCATTCATACAGCCCTATACAATTCCCAGTGAGTGTCAGAAGCTGCGTGGACACGTTTCCTAACGCACCGAATTACTAATTCCTTTAAGTATTGGTCTTTTCAAATGTAAAATTTACTGGAGAGTGGAGAGGGTATACATTTCGTGTTCCACTATTGCCTACACTTTTCTGACTTAAGTGTCAATAACATCGATGACCATGATAGCTAAAAGGATGTAAAATCTTACAAACCAGTCTGATACTGAATACCGCATGTCAAGCTTAGAACGACGAACTATTACATGTATATCTGATACTGAGTATTACATTTCAAGCTTAGGATGACGAATATTACATGTATTTGTGATACAGAGTATTGCATGTCACGCTTATAATGACGAATTTTACAAGTACATCTGAAATTAAGTATTGCATGTTATGTTAGGAATTGCATTTCAAGCTTAGGATGACGAATATTACATGTATTTGGGATACAGAGTATTGCATGTCACGCTTATAATGACGAATTTTACAAGTACATCTGAAATTAAGTATTGCATGTTATGTTAGGAATTGCCCTCACATTCA